>JACEGR010001529.1:0-163734 GCA_014170235.1 Listronotus bonariensis
CTTTAACCCAGCCTGTCAATGTCAAATGTTTCAAAACCAAAAAAAAAAATTAAGTTTGTCTTTACAGAAAAAATAAAAAACAATTGAGAACTTTGCAACACTAGGGTGATTTTTACTTTGTAATACACTGGTGTGATATGTACTTCTCCTCACTGCTATATTATACTGTTTTGACAATATTTTTACATCGAAAATCACCTACCTAGAAGCATTATATAACTCTTATCATTTTGGAATTTAAAAGGGCCATCACTTAATAAAAATTGTATGGTTTGGTTAGGTAATAACGGTAATAGTTTAATACGGTTTTTCGCTATTGTAAGGGTTTTTAAAAATTATTGATACTTACATATTTTAGACCCTCTTCTAAATAAAACGTAAGTCGCGCATATCCAAAATATTCCGTTTTTTTAAAAAAATATCAGTAAACAAACTTACGGGACCGGGAGTGAAAAGGGTTACATCACATGTAAAATTAAGTAAAAATTACAGTTTTTCCTCATATTTTTGAGAAAAAAATATAAAAATATGAAAATTGTAAATGCATAACCTAAAGTCTTAAAAGCAAGAAAAAAACGACTACTAAACGTCAGTTATACCATGCAAAATATGGAAAGCATTTGGCAACGTCTGATTCTATTTATGAATGGAAAAAAGAAAGTGGACTCATAATGTGTGTATTAGCCTGAGGTTTAATTAAGGTATTAAAAAGAAGATTTAACTAGTTGTTTGAGTACACGAAGACAGAGGGAAAGGAATTTGATGTATAGGAGTTTTTTCTTTGGCGCTTTAGGTCGAACGGTCAAGCGGCAAGGCTGCCTTTAATAGTGCGTGCTCAAAGGTAAAGGGGGATTTTTAATTTGATCTACTTACCTGACAACACTGTGCCACTGAGCGAGCAGTCAGTGAAAGTTGTTTTTTGTGGTTATGTCTATTTTTGTTTATGTTTTTATTTTTACGGAAATTTTATTATTACTCTTTTTAATATTAGAAGAAAGCTTATACTGTGTAGTAACTTAACGTTAATAAGATTATTTTCGCTAATTTGGGCTCTACTGTTTAAGGTAAGTAATTTTTTTTTACTGTCACTACAATAAATATGTCACTTGCAAAACCAATAGCAGTTTTTAGAACGACATCATAATATATATCACACGAGTGTTGTAAAGTACTTTGCAACACTAGGGTGATATAACGCATTTTCTACGCATAAAACCAGTGTGCTATTTGCTATTTTCACAAGTGGTCGTAGGAAAAAGTGTTATTATCATGAAGTCAATTTTATTACTGGCCCAGGTACTATAAAAATTAATTAATTTTTGCACTTTTCACATTTTTATACATAATACCTTTTTCTTATTAAAATAAACCCACCTGCTTAATTATGTTTATAAGTTCCATCCCAAGCAGCAAGCTGACGTCTTATTGACGTCTCTTTTTAGTCATTTTTGGTCATATGACGTATTTGATCAGCAAAGAAGTCATAAGATGACGACAAAATGACGTTAAAATGACCTCCCTAAGTCACAGACAAGACGTCTCGTTAATGACGTCATAATGACCTCTTTAAGATGACGAAAAATTGACGCATACACTTTTTTGTCAAAAGCTAAAATATTACGATATTTAATTTGAAAATGAAAATAGAAAAACTCCTTACTGCTTGCAATTTCCTTGCACTGCAAGGTCGCATCTCTCAGGACACTGTCCAACCTGGAGATGCAGATCTCTACACTAGCCGAAGGTTTGGTCTCATCAGTACGGTGTAGGCGATAACAACAAGTTTCAAAAAATTCCCTTAAGAAGCGGAGATGTTGAATAAACGTAGTAATTCATTTTCCATTACGCCATCTATCGGTGGAGTTTTTTCCTATTTCAATTTTGTATAATTCTTAAGTCTTATTTTTCTGTCATATTTTGGTTGAATTTTACACGAATCATATAATGTCACAAAATTTTTCTGGCGGGATTTCTAAACATGACGTCATTAGATTTTTATGAGCTATTACGACGTCAGAAACACGTCAGAAAAATGACGTCTTGATTTTGGTCTAATGACGTCTTATAACCAAAAATGACTAAAAAATTACGTCATAGTGACGTCAGCTTGCTGCTTGGGATACTTCTGTCATTATTTAGTCGAGTAAACGTTTTAATGTTTAATCATTAAATATTTTACATTTGGTTTATATCATATAAAGGAGGATAAAAAATTTGGAATAAATATTGTTATGTAATTCATCAATGTTAACAACAGAATAAAAATGATATCTCATATATATAGAAAAAGTAAAACGATTTTTTATCCTTGTCCAAAATATCATCTGCATGTGTTTTTCACTAGTTTGTGTGTGTTTTTTTAACTAGATGTAACAAATTCCAATACGAATACTAGCGCAGCCAGCAAATATTGCACGCTACCAAGAAACAACGAATCTCTAGATGCCCAAAGACGTAGACCATTGTCCATGACAGGTATATCTACCGGGTGATATATCGCCGGGCGGGACATTGGAAATCCCATGTAATTTTTAATGGGGTCAATTATTGGCTCCCCTAATTATTTTAGAGAAAATTCTATTGAAATTTATTGAAGAGCATGCAAATCTACGTCCATGGTAAAAACTTTAGATTTTTCGGTTAACCCGTTTGCTAGTTAGATGCTAATATATTTTTAAAAATTGTTACATTATTATCGCCTCATATTTATGAACAACAATAAAAATACCAGTTAGCGTGACATAACGTTGTCATTTTTGAAATTTAATGCTTTATTATTATCAAAAAATTGTAGAGTGAAAAGATTAACCATGAGTTATACTGACTGAAGAAAAAGTATTGATGATCAAATGGTACTATCAAGGAAATAGTTACCAAAAGGTGTCAGACATGTTCGCTGCTCAGTATCCGAATAGACCGATACCCGGAAAATCAACACTCGATAGGACTATCAAAAAATTTGAGACCAAAGGCACAGTGATAAATAACTGCAGATGTGGAAGCTAGGGAATATCAAAGAGAAGAAAATGTAAGAGATGATAGAGACTTGTGTACGTGGAAGAAAATGAAGGGAAGGTGAATACAAGGAAACTTCAGGATATCATAGGAAAAGATCAATTAACAGTGCTCCGGATTTTGAAAAGGCATAAATACATTTCATACAAATATGAAAGACATCAAGAGCTAAGGGATAGGGATGAAATACGACGGTAGGAATTTTGTTTTGACAGGATGAAAAGGGCAAATATGGACAGGGAATTTTTAAGAAATATTTGTTTTAGTGATAAGTGCACATTTACGTTAAACAATGAACCCAATCATCAAAATTACCGATACTGGAGCAAAGAAAACCAACACAGATTTGTCGAAACGAGGACGCAATATCTACAGAAAGTAAATGTTTGGGCGGGGATTTTCGGACAACATATTACTGGACCATTATTTCTTAATCAAAATTTGAATGCAGAATTTTATTTGGAACAACTCGAAGAACTAATTTAACCTGCTTTAAATAATGTATCCAGGGAAAATCAGGAAATTTGGTACCAAATGGATGGCTGCCCGGCACATAATACCCTGGCTGTTCGGGAATATTTACACAATGCTTTTAATGGAAATGTTATTGGCCTTCATCACACCATAAATTGGCCATCCAGGTCTCCTGATATTTCGCCAAATGACTTCTTCCTCTGGGGCCATTTAAAAGCATGATATACAAGGATAAAAATTACTTTAATCTAGATGAGTTAAAAAATGTTATTTCTGCAGAATGCAATAAAATTTCAATTTACCAGTTAGCCAATGTAAGAAGACAATTTTATAAACGTCTGGGTGATTGTCTAGCAGTCAATGGAGGAATATTTGAAAATTTTCTTAAATTTTAAGTTTATTTCCAACATATTAATTATTGTAATAATATTAATAATTTATTGAAGCATGTAAATATTATAAATGTCATAAGTTCTTGAAATTTGATACCCTAGTTTAATTTAACTTAACCTAATTCGTTTGTATAAATACATCTTTAATCTGTTCACTGTACGATTTTTTGATAATAATAAAGCACTAAATTTTAAAATGACAACGTTATGTCATGCTAACTGGTATTTTTATTGTTGTTAATAAATATGAGGCGATAATAATGTAACAATTTTTAAAAATATATTAGCATCTAACTAGCAAACGGGTTCACCAAAAAATCTAAAGTTTTTACCATGGACGTAGATTTGCATGCTCTTCAATAAACTTCCATAGAATTTTTCTCTAAAATAATTAGGGGAGCCAATTTTTGACCCCATTAAAAATTACATGGGATTTCCTATGTCCCGCCCGGCGATGCATCACCCGGTATATGTTTATTAGTATTAATTATTCTTATCCCAGAATATGTCATCAACTTCTTAAATTCATATGGAACACATGAAAATAATACGACAAGTTCCTATATTTTTCTTTTCTAAAGCATCACTCTACAGTGAAATATGAAGTAAAGACGGGCTTTAGTAAAAAAGGATGCAGTAAAACTTTTCATATTTTCATGTGTTCTGTATGAATATGGAAGATTTCCTATATGTTTTGGGACACCCTGTATAATATGATTTCCCAGTGGCTCTCTGCATGGTTAGTTCTAGGTTAGTGTGTTTTTGTCTTATATTTTATTAATTATCTAATTTTAACTTATATAATAACAGTTTTAGTCAGTAGGAAAAAAGTTTAACATTGCATAGTTAATAGAAGGTGAATATATTTTCGTTCTTTCGCCGCCAAAAACACAAAAAATTGGTCGCACTAATCAGAACCCAACATTTGATCTATGGTTTGATATACACATCGAGTCGTGCCTCTTTAAAATTACCATGGGCAATTTTTACCAATGCTTGAAAAGAAGACGGTCTAATGTAAGATCGATACTTTACCAGGGTCAGACTAACTTTCGATAAATTGAAACATTTTCGACAAAAGCAAGATTCTGTTTAGTGGGGACATTTAAAAACTTTCGGTTAATTCGCACAAAAAATCATTTTTGGGCACTTTTCATTGGTTTAAACAGTCAATAACCTTAGTTACCACAATAAAAATGTATTTTATTGGTATAAAATGTCAGTAAGTGTAGTTACTTACTAGGTATATTTCTCAATACAGGGTAATTCAAAATCGATCACGAAACTTACGGGGGTGATTCTACTTGACAAAATAAGGGTAGAGCTTCATATAATTTTTTTTCAAAATGTCATTCGTTTTCGAGTTACAAGCCGTCAAAGTTCAAGTTTTTATTTTGGTTTTTCGCCATACTGCATTTATTTTTTAACCAATCCAGTTGATAGTTGGCACAAAAATCGAGCTTTGCAGATTTTAAAATTTGAAGATAAAAATACTTTTTTAAATACCGCCAGAGGGCACTTTACCAAAAACTTAAAATTTATTTACATCATAACTTTTTTATTTTGACAGATATCGCAAAGCTGGGGGCGCCATTTTATAGACAATTAAAAACTTTAAAAAATAAGGTACTCTTTATTAAAGTCGATAAACCTCACCGTTTAGGCACCAATAGACATCAAAGTTGGGTGTCCACCAACAAACTTAACCAAACGATTCTACAACAAAAATACCAAAAAAACTTCATATAAACATATGTTCTAAACTTCTTAGTTTTTGAACTACGGGGTGTTAAAAATGTTTTTTTTAAAATATTTAACACACTGTAGTTCAAAAACTAAGACCTTTAGGACATATGTTTATATGAAGTTTTTCTTATTTTCGGTTGTAGAATCGCCCTGTAAAGTTTGTCGGTTGAGTTACTGGACACCCTGTATGTATGTAGGTATTTTGATTGAAATTGATGAAGACTTTGATGTCTATTGGTGCCTAAGTGCGGTAAAGGTTATCGACTTTAATAAAGAGTACCTTATTTTTTAAGTTTTTGATGATGTAGTTCGATTTGTGTGTCAAATGTCAACTGGATTGGTTAAAAAATAAATGCAATATGGCGAAAAACCAAAATAAAAATTGAACTTTGACAAAACTGTAACTCGAAAACGAATGACATTTGGAAAACAATTTATATGAATCTCCACCATTATTTTGTCAAGTAGAATCACCCCTTAAGATTCGTGATCGATTTTTGAATTACCCTGTATAAAGTGCGCAAGGTATGATTTTTTATTGAAGCATTGTGTAAAGTTCCATAATCTTCGATTATTTACATAAAATGTGGAAAAGATGTGAATTACTCTGGGCTTGTTCCTTAAAATATTTTACCTTACTTTTAAAACACTGTTTAAAAGAGGGTCTTCAAATATCTTCTGTCAGTTTTTTCGATATAGCATAATCTAAATAGAATAATTAAAATAATTTTAATATCGTAAAAAGTGGCATACTGTATTTTTCTTTAAAAATATTTAGTTTAAAGCAAAAAGGAATAAAAAAATGTGCATCAGAAAATTTCTCCTAATACATAGTAAGTGTGCACCAAATGTCAATAAAATAAAAAGAACTTTTAATACCTTATACCTAAGAAGTTAAGATATTTAAAACATAGGTTTAATTAAACTTTTCTTAAAATATGCTTAAGATCAGGATCTTATTCTAAAACACCCTGTAGGGGACATTGGGCGTTCAAGTTTATAATTTTAGCTCTGTTTGTCTAGCAATGAACACGCTCGGAACGCTCCGCAACAACCTGCTGCGCAGAGGTAGCATGCAAACCAACAAACCTCCGCCGCCGATAAGAAGGACATCCTCTATAACCAACACGGCTGGGTTTATGGGGAGCTTCGAGAACTTACCACCTCCCCGGCATTTCTATTAGAGCCATCTGGTGGACCGACACAGAATCAAGGACAGCAAAGTAATCAGAATCAAGGGAATGCTAAAGATATACCAAATACAGGTTAGTATCATTAAAACCACTAATCTTGGCTGATTGATTATTTGTCTTTCAACTGTTAAGCATATCGGAAATTATATAGTATAATTAAAACAATTTCCGAGGCACGTCATTAATCAGCTGTACCTGACGCTCAAAAACATAAAATTAATAGAATCATCCAAAAATACAGTAATTTTTTCCTTCGGTTAACACCGAAAATAGATATTACATAACAAGTGTTGAAAGTGATATATTTCACACGAGTAGGAATGTTGTCGCACGAGGCAATAGCCGAGTTTGACAATACCACGAGTGTGAAAATCACTTTGGCACGAGTCATGAACAATATTTTTCCTACGACCAAAAAATATTTATCCTAAGTTCTTTTTTATATTATAAATTTCAACACAGGAAGATAATCTGACAAAAGATTAGACGGAAAATCAATATCAGTGCCATAGGATCCAAATAAAGAAATTACCTTTAATTGTATGTAAAAGTATGTACCCATATAACATTTTTTGCCGGCAAGGCATTGGCAAGAAGGTATCAAAAAGACATCAAAATGGGCAATTGGCCGTTATTAGGCCACGTGTTGCAGAAAATGTGATAGCATCCATCATTAATAAGTTATGATGAAAAAAATGCGTTTAGGATGATGGCATTCATCATTTATAAGTTATGCTGAAAAAATGCATTTAGGATGATGGCATCCATCATTAACAAGGTTTTGGCAAAAATATGCCTTTTAGATGATGGCATTACATTATTTTTTCCTAATGACAATAAAATGCATTTTTTACCGTCCAGGGAACTAAAATGTGCTTAAATAATGCACATGCATAATGTGTGTTTATGTACAGGGTGTCCCATATAAAAGTAATACTATAATTTTGGAAAAACCATAAGAGATACAATAAAAATACAAAAAAAATACATTTCACTGAACAACTTCTGCATTTAACTTTTTCTTGTATCTCTTATGGTTTTCCAAAATTATAGTATTTAATTTTATATGGGACACCCTGTACATAAACACACATTATGCATGTGTATTTATGCACATTTTAGTTCCCTGAACGGTCAAAAATGCATTTTATTGTCATTAGGAAAAAATAATGTAATGCCATCATCTAAAAGGCATATTTTGCCAAAACGTTTTGAATGATGGATGCCATCATCCTAAATGCATTTTTTCAGCATAACTTATTAATGATGAATGCCATCATCTAAACGCATTTTTCATCATAACTTATTAATGATGAATGACATCACATTTTTGCAACACGTGACCTAATAACTGCCAATTGCCCATTTTGATGTCTTTGATACTTTTTGCCAATGCCTTGCCGGCAAAAATATTATATGGGTATTTAAAAATTGTATTATTTCAGTTACCTTACAAAAGGGCATGCACTGTTATTTTGTTTATTAAGTTTTTAAATTGCGTAAAAACACCTCATCACTAAACAAAACACTAAATAAATATACATGTCTGAATAATAATAAGTAGAACTTACAGTCCTAAATGGATTAAATTAAATTTCAACTCTGGTTTAATGGCAATTCCATTTTTATCCTACCAGATCTTGGCCTTTTTCTAACAAGGTATGCATTATTTAGAAAAAAAAGCGCCTGGAATTTTGTGGTTAGGTTAAAATTTTACAAATCGGGATCCCTACTTGGCATTCAGAGCTTTAGACACTTCCATTGTTTAATTGGTTGCCTATTATTATTAAAAGCATATGCGATAAAATAATGTCCATAAACTAATAAACCCCTAAATATAAAATTAAAATCAATATAATTACAAAAAATATATATAGGTTACCACTGGCAGGTCAAAACCTTTAGTTTGTTAAAAATATATTGTAAATATTTGAATGCTCATCCTAGTATAGATCCTTTTGGAAGCTCACTTAATCTCTTTCGGAAACAATGCTTCAGATCACTATTAAGTGGTTAATGTAAGTGTTAATTTGTAGATTCTATAACTATGATTTTCTGATATACGTATAAAGTAATTTTATTTTATGTTTTATTCTTATCTTTTAATTAAGGGGATGCCGTAGCACGTTAAATGAGCTAAAAGGCGATTCGCTGCCGTTTTTTAAATATTTGTTTGAGAAAAAAGTTGTATATTGAAAAGTTTCTTAAAATGATCTAAAGATTATCGGAAAGTTGGATATTTTTACGGTTTTGTAATTTTGGGAAATTTAATGTGTTAATTATTACCATTACCAAAAATCAATTAACTTTCCGATAATCTTTGGATCATTTGAAGAAACTTTCCTATGTACAACTTTTCTCAAAACAAATATTTAAAAAACAGTAGCGAATCGCGTTTTAGCTAATTTAACGTGCTACGGCATCCTCTTAAGCATCTGATCATATGTACTTTTCAACACTAGTGTTGAAAAGTAATAAGGGTTGATGGTAAAATAAGTGCAGAGCATAAACTCTTTTAGGCTTTTGGGCCTGAATGTAGATGGAAAGCTAACATGGGAATCTCATTGTCTCTCTTTATGTAATAAGATTAGTAGTGTGTGTTATGTTATAAGGAACTTAAGGAAAACTGTGTCGACTGGCGTGCTAAGATTGTTGTATTTTGGCTGCGTGCAATCCCATCTTCAATACGGCCTATTATTCTGGGGCTCTTCCGCCCATATGATTAAAGTTTTCAGAACCCAGAAATGCATAATCAGGTGTATAGACAACGCACATCCACGCTCATTGTGCAAGCCATTATTTATAAAGTACAAATTTCTAACACTTTTATGCTTGTATATTTTTTTGCTGATTATGCACATTAGAAAAAATAAAAATTAATTTACCCGTAATAGTGATATTCACTGTTATGATACTCGGAGTTCTTTACAGATACATCAGCCATTTTCTCCATTAAGCGTTTCACACGTTGCAATAATTTAAAGAAAAAACCCAATGTTTTTGTATTATCATCACAAGCTGGCAACCATGTCGCCATTTAACGTCACTCAAGACTCAAGGGGTATGACGTGCATTGGAAATTGTTCTGATTTTACTGTATATTGAGTGTTCCATGTCGAATTGCGGCAATATAACATTAAAATAATTATTCTCAAATATGTATTTCAAGGTGTAAAGGTGGCCGAGACAGTAAAAGCCCTTACAGAACTAAAACACACTCCGGCTAGCCCGAACTCGATTAGGCGCATGGCAGGTTTGTCGGGTTCCGCTCAAAATATCTTCCAACCTCAGCAGCCGCCCAACGAGAGGCCCAGCAGCTTCCAAGGAGGAGGAAATGTCGGCGCGAAACCTACTCCCGTGATGAGCACGTTCCAAGCTCAGTCTAAGGTAGCAAAAACACACTTAAACTTGAAATTTTTTAAATACCGATGATCTTACTCTCGTCTCCTATATAATATGGTTTTAAATTTCTTTCAGGTCTCGTATTTGTCACAGTCAGGAGGCGTGGTCTACGCGCAGCCTTCTCAAGTAATGGGCGGAAGCCCCAATGCGGTAAGAAGGATCACAAGCTTTAGGTCGCAAAGTGCGGATCGAAAAACCGACGGTAAGTGAGGATAGAAAAGATAACTTCTTTTTTAGAACTAGAAAAATACACATTTTATCTCTGTTGACAGGTACTGAAATAACTTTTCATAACATTTAGGTTTTTCCGTGAAAAAAATAAATACTTTTTTCCCGGACATACATACTGTTCTTCCACCGAGTCTGTAACTAGGACGTCTGAAGGGACAGGGAAGAAATTTATTACTATCGACATCCTCGAATATCATTCGACGATGCTTTGGAGGCTCGTCTCGACGGCCACCAATCTGTAAAAGGCTTTCGGTTCGCAGAAAGGCATTGTTGGCAAATCATTGAAAAAGTAGAAATATGTTGGGGCGATACAAAGTCGGTCTATATACGGTCACGACATACGGCCATATTGCTTTGACGTGTTATGACGTTACATCTTCCATTTTTCAGCCATGTTGTTCAGTGCCGGAGATATACAGTTTATTGTATTAGTAGAACAACCGTTTACACAACAGTTTTTAATTGTTATTAAGTTGTAAATTCTTTTACTTTAAATAAAAAACATTTGGAATTACATTTTTCAACAAATATCACTACCAAAACAATGCAAAATGAAATGCGCAAATTCTAGACGCCACTGGATTGATCTTCAGCTTTGATTTTTATCCAGTCTTGCCAACTTTTCTCCGAGAAGTGCCCTTCCTTGCCTCCCCGACCTCGAACCGCCTAAAAGTTGAGGATATGTCGCAACCTTATAAATATAAACTAACCTTGGGGGCGATATACATAATATCTAACCATAGTACATAATATATTTGGTTTTGTTAAGAAAATATGCGATAAAATAAAATATATTAACAACAGAGTATATTCTTAAACAAATATTAAATAGTAAAATAAAATAGTGTAAAATAAATTAGGATTATTAGGATAAAAACCTGGAAACATCTTAAAAACAACACATTTTTGTCAGCACTCTTTTCATCGACTCGCTGGGCGAACAGTACCCGTAATCAAAGGTAGATATTTAATTTTAGAATATTTTATTATACTGAACTTGCATTTTCTTTATATCAAAACAAAAATTAAACATTTTTTAACTTTATTTTATTTAAAATAACTACTAAAAATCACTTTTAGTTCAAAATTTTTAATTTAAATCCGTCAAATCTCAAAATTATAGACATATAGTTACTAATTTCTTTCATAGTAGTTTTCATAGTATCGGAAGGTCTTATTGTCGTTTCATAAAAATTCAAATTCGCGTCGGGAGACAACACAACCTCGAGCTAGAATCTAGAGCTTTTTTTTCCTTGTAAAATAACTAACTATTATTTTACCTCAGAGTTAATTTATATAAACTAAATAGTTTTTTGACGGGATTCTCTCTATTTTTAAGGGTTCATTTGAAGGAAAAATATTTTTTTACTAAAAAAATAATTTAGCCAAAAATAATAATTCTTTTTTATTTTTTTTTAAGTTTTAAGGGGGTTTTCAGTAAAAATTTAGAAAAATAGGTAAATTTAGAAAATTTTGATTTTTTGAAGGATGTTCTGGTTAAAAAAAGTTATTATTAAATTTTTACGGGGGCTTTTCCTGAAAAAAATTAAACAGTGTATTTTAAACAAGGAATTTTTAACATTATTTGCATTTGTTTTGAAACACTCTGTGTAAATTATTTATGGTTTTAGGTTTTCCTTTTAATTGAACTTTTCCTATCAAACAATCTTTCTTTTTTCAGGTCCAGGGTAAAGTCGGCTCCAACTTCCTAGCCTCCTAAACGCCAAACTAGCCCCGAATTCCAGCCCCAGGACCTCACGGAGGAACCTGGAAGACCATATCAACCCGCCTCAAGTAACGGAAGACCCAACAGGTGCAGAGGGCCCTGGTCAGAGTTTCCTGGACTCCGCTGAATGCCAAATTGGCTCAGCAGCATATAGGAGGCAATGTCGTCCAACCGGTGGGGATGAAGGCTAGCAAAATTAGGCAGATTATTAACAGCAAGGCACAGGTGAGCTAATAAAAAAATATTAATTAAAACATGAGTACAGTCAGTCAAAAAGTCTCCATACACTAGTCTTTTTAAAAAATTTGTTCATGTGTGCTTCTTAAATTATGTTTATTATCAAAAATATTATAAGTAAATTATTGGCAGTCACTTTAGGAGTTATAAAAACAAAACTGAAGTCTTTTATAACACTTTATTTAAACAATGAAGAATTAAATAGTATTTTTACAAAAAATAACGTCAAAAAGTCTCCATACAGTAGTATTTTTTATTATAAAATTGTTTAATACTTTAGGTCTAATACTTTGTACAGTTACCATTTACTTTATTGATTGCATTAATCCTTTTTGGGTGTCCTAATAAAAGCTTTCTTGTAACTTCTGGCGGAATTTTCTCCCTCTCCTGTCTTATTTAGATTTTGAGATCTTCTTTATTTCTAACTTGGTGTTTTCTCACGCGACGCTTAAATTCCTTCTACAGGTGTTCTATTGGGTTAACGTCCGGTGATTGGGGTGGTGTGTGAAGTTGCTGGCGGACATTATGGCTCTTCCATTCACATAGAAGCTTTGCAGTGTGCTTGGGATCGTTATCTTGTTGGAATAAATAACGACCCTCAAGACGAAGCTTTTAACACTTGGGTTTAGATTATTCCTTATAATATTTAAGTAGGCATGTTGGTCTATAATACAATCAATAAAGACCAAATTGCCTGTCCCATTGGCTGACCTACACCCCCATAGTAAGACATTACCTCCTCTGTACAGGGTGGCTCGAATTCGACGCTCATCATTGGGATTTCGGAAACCGTAAGAGATACAGGATCGGTTAAATGAAGGCAAAGTTGCGCAATTTGATGCTCAATAAAATCACGTTTTGCGTTTTAAAAAATTCCGAGTACTTCCGAAGATATTCGAAAAAAACCGGAATTTTCAATTTTGGTTTCTATTGTTTCCTGGCTATAATTGTTAAGATAACTTAAAATGGAAAACACGTTTTCATGGCAACTTTTTCTGCTCTATAATTCAGTGTGATTAAATATGGAATCTGACGTTTCGCCTTCTGGCGACCATCATCAACTTAATTTTTTTAAATACGGACCTGATATTTTTTTCAATTTATTTAAATCCTTTCATCACTCTTAAAACACTATATATCGCCACTTTGATATTTGCCGACGTTTCGTACAGAAAATTCCATCACCAGAATATTGCATATTTATTTAATCATAATACGGCCCTGAACTACGTTTTTAGGTAAAAAGGTAAAAAAAAGAATAAACTTATTACATATTCGTAATCTTTTTATTGCAACTCATTGATATCTAACAGCGGAAATTACTTTATTAACCGAAAATTTCATGAATATTAGACATAAGATACAAAAAGGTAGACAACAAATCAGCTTACATAAACAATTTGTAATACTATCTTGATGCCCATATTAAAAATAAACATAATTTAATCACTATTATAATTGTTCAAAGAGATAACCTTCCGCCTCGATGCATTTTCTTGCTTTGCTTTGTATTATTAATACAGCTCGATTAATTGTTCTCGCAGGAATGGCAGCGACTTCCCTCATCAAATTTTGTCGTAGTACTTGAAGGTCGTGAGGTGCATTTTTAAATAAACGGTTCTTAAGATATCTCCAAAGAAAATAATCTAGGGGACTAAGATCTGGGCTCCTAGCGGGCCATCTTGCAAAACCATTTATTAGGAAATATATGGTAAAGGAATTGAGCTACTTCCCTTCCATTGTGGGCAGGAGCTCCGTGTTGCTGCCACCATATTTCTTGAAATACTGCCAAAAGTTGATTATCTAGGGCGTCTAAGACATCATTCCTAATCAAATTTAGATATCGTTCGGAAGTTAAGGTCTCTTCGTAAACGAAAGGTCCAATAATTTTGTTCCTCCACATACCAATCCATACATTAAATGAAGTTCTCCCTTGAATTCGTACCTGCTGGTTAGTTTCTGTTAATAAAGTAATTCCCGTTGTTAGATATCAATGAGTTGCAATAAAACATTATGAATATGTAATAAGTTTATTCTTTTTTACCTTTTTACCTAAAAATGTAGTTCAGAGCCGTATTATGGTTAAATAAATATACAATATTCTGGGGATGGAATTTTGTGTACGAAACGTCGGCAAATATCAAAGTGGCGATATATAGTGTTTTAAGAGTGATGAAAGGATTTAATTAAATTGAAAAAAATATCAGGTCCGTATTTAAAAAAATTAAGTTGACGATGGTCGCCAGAAGCCGAAACGTCAGATTCAATATTTAATCACACTGAATTATAGAGCAGAAAACGTGGCCATGAAAACGTGTTTTTCATTTTAAGTTATCTTAACAAATATAGCCAGGAAACAATAGAAACCAAAATTGAAAATTCCGGTTTTCGAATATCTTCGGAAGTACTCGGAATTTTTTAAAACGCAAAACGGCATTTTATTGAGCATCAAATTGCGCAACTTTGCCTCCATTTAACCGATCCTGCATCTCTTACGGTTTCCGAAATCCCAATGATGAGCGTCGAATTCGAGCCACCCTGTACTTCACTGTTAGACAAACAGTTTCAATTTTAGGGCTGTATTTTTTTCCTCCAGATTTTATCACGCCATTTGATCCAAAAATGATAATTTTTGTCTAATCACTAAATATAACCTTTTTGGATCAGATGACGGGATAAAGTGGAGGAAAAAATACAGCCTTAAAAATTGAAAATATTTGTCTAACAGTGAAGCTACAGAGGAGGTAATGTCTTACTATGGGGGTTTTATGTTAGCCAATGGGACAGGCAATTTGGACTTTATTGTTGGTATTATAGACCAACATGCCTACTTAAATATTATAAGGAATAATCTAAACCCAAGTGTTAAAAGCTTGGTCTTGAGGGTCGTTATTTATTCCAACAAGATAACGATCCCAAACACACTGCAAGGCTTTGTACGTGAATGGATGAACCACAATGTCCGCCAGCAACTTCAGACACCATATAATAGAACACCTGTGGAAGGAATTAAAGCGTCGCGTGAAAAACACCAAGTTAGCAATAAGGAAGATCTCAAAAACAAAATAAGACAAGAGTTAGAGAAAATTCCGCCAGAAGTTAAAAGAAAGCTTGTATTAAGTCTCCCAAAATGGATTAATGCAATTATTAAAGTAAATGGTAACTGTACAAAGTATTAGACCTGAAGTATTAAACAATTTTTATAATAAAAAATACAACTGTATGGAGACTTTTTGACGGTATTTTTTGTTAATAATACTATTTAATTCTTCATTGTTCAAATAAAGTGTTATTAGAGACTTCACTTTTGTTTTTATAACTCCTAAAAGGACTGCCGATATTTACTTATAATATTTTTGAATATAAACATAAATTAAGAAGCACACATGAAAACATTCTTTAAAAATACTAGTGTATGGAGACTTTTTGACTGACTGTATGGGTCATTCTCAGTTAAGACGTAAATCGCATATTGATAAAACGCGACATGATAAAAATTTTGAAAATTTAATCACATCTCATACCTAATATTTCGATGAAACAATCATTCTGAACGTGTCTGCAAGGCAGTCAATCAATATATTTTATTTATCTTGGTTTATTAAAGAAGCAGGGGAGATACTCGAACCAGGGGAGGGACTTCGGCACAGAATAGGATACTTTGTGAACAGGAAAAGGATTTTATTGTTAGTTTATTAAAGAAAACAATTTTTCATTTAAGAATTAACTTTATTCAGCCATTTTATAATTTTAATCTCAATCCTTAATTTATAAGTTATTAATAATTAGTCTTTAAATTTTCACACAGCCTTTATAATATACTAGTAATACAGTTTAACTTTAAAATACAGGGTGATTCAAAAATCGATCACGAAACTTAAGGGGATGATTCTACTTGACAAAATAAGGGTAGAGCTT
This sequence comes from Listronotus bonariensis, assembly GCA_014170235.1. Taxonomy (NCBI): domain Eukaryota; kingdom Metazoa; phylum Arthropoda; class Insecta; order Coleoptera; family Curculionidae; genus Listronotus; species Listronotus bonariensis. The sequence goes on from JACEGR010001529.1 coordinate 16,335, forward strand.
TATATAATTTTTTTTTCAAAATGTCATTCGTTTTCTGGTTACAAGCCGTCAAAGTTCAATTTTTATTTTGGTTTTTTCGCCATATTGCATTTATTTTTTAACCAATACAGTCGATATTTGGCACACAAATCGAGCTTTGCAGACTTTAAAATTTTAAGACAAAAGTACTTTTTTTACATACCGCCAGAGGGCACTTTACCTAAAACTTAAAATTTGTTTACATCATAACTATGGATGGTGGAGGGGAGGATAACCATCTGAATGTTTTAAAAAGTGTCCGTCGAAAGGTGCAACTTAAGGTGGCGCCATAGTAGCCAGAGGAGATTTTTTAACCAATGAGCATGAATTATTAGAGTGAGATACAAAATGAAAAAGGACAGATAGATACAAAATAAAAAAGGAAAGAAATACCAAAATCTCTCCACTGGCTACTGTGGCGCCATCCCAATTTGCTACATTCCGATTGCCACTTTTTCAACTTGTCCGCCATAAAAGATGGTTATCCTCCCCTCCACAATCCATAATCATAACTTTTCTATTTTGACAGATATCACAAAGCAGGGGGTGCCATTTTATAGACAATCAAAAACTAAAAAAATAAGGTACTCTTTATTAAAGTCGATAAACCTCACTGTTTAGGCACCAATAGACATCAAAGTTTTCATAAATTTTAATCAAATTACCTACATACATACAGGGTGTCCAGTAACTCAACCGACAAACTTTACTGGGCGATTCTAAAACAGAAAATAAGAAAAAACTTTATATATATATGTCTTAAACGTTTTAGTTTTTGAACTACGGGGTGTTAAAAATTTAAAAAAAAAAGTTTTTTTTTTAAATTCTTAAGACCTCGTAGTTCAAAAACTAAGACGTATAGTACATATGTTTATATGAAGTTTTTTCTTATTTTGTTGTAGGATCGTTGGGTTAAGTTTGTCGGTTGAGTTACTGGACACCCTGTATATAGGTAATTTGATTGAAATTGATGAAAACTTTGATGTTTATTGGTGCCTAAACGGTGAGGTTAATCGACTTTAATAAAGAGTATCTTATTTTTAAGTTTTTGATTGTCTATAAAATTGCTTGAACATCAATTGTAATAATAAAATATTAAGAAATAAGTAAATATTGGAGCGAATCAAGTTTGTTGCAATCATTGCTGGCAATACATTGATGAAATAATTGACAGTGGAGACAAAAAACAATATGTGACCGAGCAAAAAAAGGTTTAAAGCAAGCATACGTAATGTATCCACTTTAGGGAAACAAACAATAATTTTTTTTGTTTTTTGGTTCTTATCAACATTTTTAGTTATTTTGTAGTAGTTTTTGTTGTTTGTGGTTATTCCTCTTTTTGATTTTTCAATTTTGGAGGCACATGGTCGGGATACGTTACTCATCGCGATAGGATACGTGTGCCGGATCAATAAATTTGAAGTAACGTACCGTGACCAACATATCGCTTCTGCGCAAGCGCATTACGACACGAATACGGATTAGTGATGCTTTTTAAAATATACTTTTTGTCTCTAGTGTATGGAGCCCATTTAAATAAACTAACAACCATAGAGTATTAATTAAAACTTTCTTTGTACACTCTCTATATCTTTTTTCTTTATCTATCTTGCAGAATTCTTCGTACGACGATATCTTTTAACTTGGTGAGAATATGTTTGTTTTGCTTGGCTTTTTTAACATGAATATAATTAATACCTTTAAACGTTTTCATTTTTATTTTTTCCCTTTATCTCCTAACACATAGTGATTTTCTGAAATTATAACAATTCATCTAAATGGCCTATATTTTTAAATAAATTGGTTTAATAGTAAGGTATCGTTCTTTGAAATTTACTGCATGTTGACATGAAAATAGAGGAATCTCTTGTTTCCAAAATATAAGGTGGTATTTTTATACACTGTGTGCAAAAAGTCCCGGAACCCCTTAATAATTCGCAAATGCGCTCATTTATCGAAAAGTCTTCCAAATAAAGTTTATAGATATATTTTAGATCTATTTTATAAAAATATGTTTACATGTACAGGGGGCATCACAACGAAGATATAGACACAAGTTACCTTTTTTAAATGGAATGGTGTATATTTTATTGGATTTTGAATTCTCCACAAAATTTTAACATGACTTTGTGTAACATATGCTATACCTAAACTCACTAGTTTAAAAGATACAAGGGTTTAAAAAAATATAATGTAAATATTTATTAACTTTTAAAATATGAAAACACTTATTAATAAAAACAGAATTGACACAAAAATAACTTATAAACACTAACCTATTTAATTAAATGTTGGAAGTGACCTCCTTGAACAGCTTGACAATGTGCTACTTTGTAATAAAAAGCATTTGTAACATTTTGTAGCACTTCATACACATGTCATACATACCCAAAAAATGTTACCATGTAAATGTAACTAGGTAAATATTGTAACAGGTGAAAATAAAAAATATCGATAAAATACTTTTTTAAACCCTTGTATCTTTTAAACTAGTGAGTTTAGGTATAGCATATGTTACACAAAGTCATGTTAAAATTTTGTGGAGAATTCAAAAATCAATAAAATATACACCATTCCATTAAAAAAGGTAACTTGTGTCTATATCTTCGTTGTGATGCCCCCTGTACATGTAAACATATTTTTATAAAATAGATCTAAAATATATCTATAAACTTTATTTGGAAGACTTTTCGATAAATGAGCGCATTTGGCGATATTAAGGGGTTCCGGGACTTTTTGCACACAGTGTATAGTTTTTATTATCAAAAACTTAAATATTCGCTTTCAGATTTAAATTAAATTTGGTTGTTTTATAAGGCTATATTAGTACTAACTAAAATAAATTTATTTAGGTACAGAGTGGCGCCTTTTTGTCGACCCTGCAGGGTATAGCGAAAACTAAAGAGAGAAGCAAATTTACAGGGTGTTCCATTTAAAAAGCAAAAACAACTTTGTGCTATAACTTTAAAACAAAACTAAATGGAAAAAAATATAGGTACGCCAATGAATTCTACGTTAAAATCCCTAAAACTTTTCTATTGACATTTTTTTTCGATCTCTAATATTATGCGAGTTACAAGTGCCAGGCCGAATTGACAAAATTTGAAAAACAGTCTTTATCTCCAAAGCGAATCAAGTTAGCCATGATTTCTTTTACCATTGAATTTGTTTTAAAAATTAAAATAGGGATTGCGCAAACAGATATGTTCTATCTCTTTTAGTTTTTGCTATATCCTGCAAGGGTCAACTAAAAGGCGCCACCCTGTATAGAAGGAACAGATTAAAAATGTAAATTCGGTGCTCTTCGATACGAAAAAAAAATCACAAAAGTTTGAACCAAATAAATCGGCATGCTTGTCTTCGCGGTCGCCTTTGCTATATTTCTTTTATGATATGCCGGTTGATGCAGCTGGTCATCGCACTATGGGATAGAAATTAATTTTTGGTCAAAATTCTGAAACTTACCAATCTAACTTAAAATGAGGTGCTTTTTACTGGAGAAATATTGAATAAAATGTTATGCATTATTACAAATGGTTTTTGGGAACCTAAAACTTATTTATTATAAATTTACACCTCCCTTATCATTAATATTTTTAATTCTACAAAATAAACTAAAATATCAGCTTGTTTGGTTAATTCGGTAGTTTTCTAATCAGTAATTGGATGATTATTATCTCATATGATATACAGGGTACGATAATAGGTATGATTATTTTAAATGGAATACACTGAATATTATATTACCACCAAAAAAAAAATATTTAAAAGCTTTAAAAAAATACTACATTTGATGTGTGTATCTCAATTATTTTTGGAAAATGACCATCCAAATCTGAAAAATTATTTTAAATTATTCTTAGAAGAGTAATAGAGTTACATCTTTATAACTTTTTTTATTTTTTAACGTATAAAATAAATAAAAAACACTGTTTGGTTGGGTAGATTCTGAAAAATCCATTTCTTTCATTAGAATGCTTTTATCTTTTAAGATGGACGGAGGTAAACGGGGCGCGAAAATATCTCTTTTACCTGCACGCCTGTAAGGTTACGTTTATATCATAGGTAAATGGGAGCACCAGCCCTTCCCGTGAGGGGATGTGGATCAGGGCAGGTAAGAATTTCTATAATTGACACTAATAATTTGTATACCACTAGAATCAGTTCAGTTCTTATTGTAATAGTGAATAGATGTGCGAAAAGATTTCCGCTCAAGATTTTAATAGTGAGAAAATGTCGGTATCAGTAATTGAAAGTGTGGGTGGAAATGATTTAATAGCCTACAAAAATTTTACATTTTCCAAAGACAGTAAACAAAAGAATGTAAATATTTTTTGATGCAATAAATGTTTCGTAATTCATAAAATTTTAAATAATAGACCAACATTTTATTTCGGTACCTTTACTTTAAAGAAAACATTTGCGCCCCGTTTACCTATACGATTTTATTGACCCCAAGATCCCTGCGCCCCATTTACCTGTTCAATAAATTTAGTGAAGGCCTTGCGCCCCGTTTACCACCGCCGTTTAAGATATACAGTGTAGAATAAAACATATTAAATTTTTTGAATGAAAAACCTTGTAATTTATAAAAAATCTTTTATTTCTCCTTACACTCAGAGGTAGCAAAAAGTAGCAAGGCAATTTTAAGTACAAAAACTGATGAAAAAGGTAAAAAAAATCTTTGACAAAAGTAGCGAGACTCGCGAGACTGCATCGGAAACACAACAATAGCTCTTATTATTTAAATTATTTTACTTTTTTTAGTAAACAAGGCTAATGAAAAACTTGATTAAATATTGTTTATTTATGTTTACTTAAAATACATCTTTAATTTTCTTATTACCCCATAAGAAGTCGTCAAAACCTTTTATAATTTTGTGTACATGTAGTTTGGAGTATCTACTTGAATACACAGCATGAGCCATTAAAATTTGAAAGTTGCTTTTTGGCCAAAATAATCGATTTCTATCCCATAGTGTATCGGCGCGTCGCTGTAAAGGATAGCGGCGCCTCTCTATAAAATAGTCCGATTGCAGGCGGCCTTTTTATGTTTTTTGTATTATTTTCAAGGGTACCGAATTTGCGCTGTTAAAATGTTCTCACTATACAGTAGAGTCTCCCCCTCAACGAATATTTCTGTCACAAAAAATTTACGCCATTGACTTTTGTGCAATTTTTATTTTTATATGTTCTCTATATAAATTAATCAAAAAAAGTACAGCGTTATTGTCTCTTAATTTTTTTCATATCTTGCTTAGTTTCAGAAAAAAAAATTTTGCCAGTTTTGGTCAGATATACCTTTTTATAAACAAAATATTATTTGGCTTTTCTCAGAATAAAATTAAAAGTTTATTTAACATTTTAGAAAATTAAAACTTTTATACATTATGAAGAACTATTCTGCTCTTACACAATATAATAAAAGTTATTATTACTTTAAAAGAAATAAAATAATGAAATATTCAATATTAAGTTACTTACAATACAAAGGTTTCAATCTATAAACAAAGGTTCATTGGCACTTAAACTGTTTACCACATTTTTGGTAAACTATTTACCACATTTTTAAGACGCAACCATTGGCCCCAGTTCTCGTCTGGCGTTTTGTTAAGATTTTTATTTTATTGCATTAAAAATGATTTCAGCCGAGTGTAATAATAACTTTTATTATATTGTGTAAGAGCAGAATAGTTCTTCATAATGTATAAAAGTTTTAATTTTCTTAAAATGTTAAATAAACTTTTAATTTTATTCTGGAGAAAAGCCAAATAATATTTTGTTTAAATTTAATCTCCCAGAAAACAAATAAAACATAAAATACCTTTTTATAATAAACATGTTTTTATTTTTCTTATTCTAACCTGGTTTTCGACTGATTTGTGCTGAACTTATCAAAGTTTTTTCATTAAGAATCAATTTTAAAATATTTAAATTTTTGCAGCCTGATCCGAAAGTATGCCACGAGTCGCTCATGGATCAGATCAAGCGTGGCGCCACGCTGAAGAGATCGAAAATAGTAAACGACAGATCTGCACCGAAGATATATTAGGAACCTGTAATTTTAAGAGAACTTAGACATAATTCCTTAATAACCTATTAGTCTATCGACCGTAGATAAAAACAAGGGGTGTTTGTAGAAGACCAGAAAATGTGAACGTGCCGTGCGGGTTGGGAATTTACATGTTTATATAGGGTGTTGTAGAAATACACGTCCAAAAAGAACGAGGCATTACCAGTACTAATGACCTAAATTAAGCAAAATTATTAAATTTTTTGAAAAAATATTGAAAATATTGTTCTAGGTGATAAAAAAAAATATCTTGAAAGTTTAAGACCTTTATTAGTATTAAGAGGTCTAGAGTCTAACAGTTTTTTGACAACAATTTTTTTCTTTATGCAAAACTCGCACGTTGATGTTTTGAAAAATTTTTACCAACACTCATTCTAAAAGAAAATTTAATTCCCTACAAAAAAGCTTTCTTCGTAAATTGTCGTCAAATAAGCCGTTTTTATGTAATCGGGCTTTAAACATTGAACTGTTTTTTTAAACTCTTGTTTTTTAAGTTTGGCTTTTTGTTACTATAACAAATATCAATATTTAAATAAAGTTTAATCACATGTTTTTCAAGGTAATTTGATGCGCACAAAAGTTGAATTCAAAAGTAATGTCAACATCGAATAACTTTTGAAGGAGGAACTAAAAATTTGCTAGCTTTTCATATTAAAAATATATATATATATATATATATATATATATATATATATATATATATATATATATATCGTTGTCAAAAAACTGTTATTCGCAAAGATAAACCTCTTAACATTAATATTAAGGGCTTAGACCTTCACGATATACCGGGTGATGCATCGCCGGGCGGGACTTAGGAAATCCCATGTAACTTTTAATGGGGTCAATTATTGGCTCCCCTAATTATTTTAGAGAAAATTCTATTAAAGTTTATTGAAGAGCTACGTACATGGTAAAAACTTTAGATTTTCCGGTTAACCCGTTTACTAGTTAGATGCTAATATATTTTTAAAACTTCTTACATTGTTATTTTGAAATTTAGTGCTTTATTATTATCAAAAAATCGTAGAGCGAAAAGATTAACCATGAGTTATACTACTGAAGAAAAAAGTATTGATGATTAAATGGTACTATCAAGGAAATAGTGTACCAAAAGGTGTCAGATATGGGTTATTGTCTAGCAGTTAATGGAGGAACATTTGAAAATTTTCTTAAATCTTAGGTTTACTTCATCATATTAATTATTGTAATAATATTTATAATTTATTGAAGCATGTAAATATTATAAATGTCACTAAGTTCTTGAAATTTGTTACTCTAGTTTAGTTTAACTTAACTTAATTCGTTTGTATAAATACAACTTTAATCTTTTCACTGTACGATTTTTTGATAATAATAAAGCACTAAATTTCAAAATGACAACGTTATGTCACGCTAACTGGTATTTTTATTGTTGTTCATAAATATGAGGCAATAATAATGTAACAATTTTTAAAAATATATTAGCATCTAACTAGCAAACGGGTTAACCGAAAAATCTAAGGTTTTTACCATGGACGTAGATTTGCATGCTCTTCAATAAACTTCAATGGAATTTTTCTCCAAAATAATTATGGGAGCCAATAATTGACCCCATTAAAAATTACATGGGATTTCCTATGTCCCGCCCGGCGATGCATCACCCGGAATATTTTTTTGTCACCTTACACAATATTTTTCGATATATTTGTCAAAAAATCGATTTTTTGGCAAAAGTCTTTTGTGTTTCAAAATTCTATGCCCGTTGGTCCATTTTGGGTAAATTCTAACTTTTTTGTGGTATGCAATAAGTTTTATCAAGGAAAATTTGTTTATTTGTTTTTTTTAAATTGCTAATTGAAAACGTGCCTTTTCTACGACACTCTGCATAACCTACAGTTATCAAATAGTAGCACAGTTTTTGCATAGTAATATTTACCCGGAAATGTTAAAGACTAGAAATAACGTAAAAATAGTGATCAATTATTAAATATTAGTCCTAGTTATGAGCAATTTAAAGGGTTGGATACGAAAACGTGGTCATTAGGTTCGTATATTAACAGGATGTTTGATTTAAAATAGTGACTTAAAAATATGCTTGTCCTTCACATTTTGAGAAATTTTTATTGTAAATGACAAATAAAAATGACAAAAAAGATTTCCTCTTTCCTCAAAATCTAACCAGTAGGTAAAAAGTCAAAATTTACTGGACTTAGAATCGACTATTTCATTTTAATGTTTCTATTAAAATATTTTTGTAGATTCATAGGTTAAAGTAAAGGTAATTTTCTAGAAACCGGCAGCAACTCCGATTTTGACGAAATTTGGTATACGGGGTTTTTGGGGCGCTGATCACGAATCTGAAAGAATTATTTGGCGGAAACGTTTCGTTCTCGAGATATCCATCATCAAAGTTCAAATTTGAACTAAGCTTATTTTCACTATATTTCCCCTTCTTTTTCACCAATTACTTGATTTAAAGCTAAAGTGTCACACAATATTTGATTTTCACCTGTTAAAACCCCGTTTTTCTACGTATTTTTACATTATTTTTGCATTAAATTGCATAGCTATACTTTGACTTATTTTAATCCCAGTGTGCCATAAGAAGCCCTATGTGTATGTAATGGTTGCCGCATTATCAAAGAAAAGCAACACAATTTAGCACTGCAAAAATAATGTAAAAAACGTAGAAAAACGGGGTTTTAACAGGTGAAAATCAAATATTGTGTGACACTTTAGCTTTAAATCAAGAATTGTGCTGCAAAAAGAAGGCGGAATACAGTAAAAATAAGGTTAGTTCAGAATTTGAACTTTGATGATGGATATCTCGAGAACGAAACGTTTCCGCCAATAATTCTTTCGAGATTCGTGATCAGCGCCCCAAAAACCCCCGTATACCAAATTTCGTCAAAATCGGAGTTGCCGCCGGTTTCTAGAAAATTACCAAAGTAAAAATTTATGAGTGACTAAAGATTTCGAGTACTTCAGCTCTCTCTTACCACAGAAAAAGGATATAAACGCTTTAATGCGTCAAACACCGCTTTTATTTAGCCGATTTAGCAATTAAGTGTACTATACAGCGGCCAAGGTGGACGCGCTACTCCAGCGCTGTGCCTTACGCCGAGTTTCCGAACATACTTCTAACTTCTGCGGTTTTCAGCCTAAATAAAACCGGTGTCTAGCGAATTAAAGCGTTTATATCTTTATTTCGTAAGAAAGCTCTAAAATTTTCCTTTGCCATCAATATAATGAATATATTACCGAATATATTTATAAAAAAAAGCTTCTACAACACCGAGAAGTTAAATAAATTACCGTTTGTTTATTATAAACCTAATGGTTTTAAGTAATTATTTTTACGTAAATTGTTTTGTTTTTTGTTCCTCTACTATTCCTTAGCACATAAACCAATTTTCATTGAATTTCAGTAATTATTTGCTGATATATTGTAATTTACAAGAAACATACTCGAAATGTTTAATCACTCATAAATTATTGAAAATTAAAATTTTAAAAACGTTAAATCTTGTAAGTAACTACATTACTAAGTTTTAAAACCAATGTAATCAATTATTTGTACAGGTGTTTTTCTCAATTTATAGTGACCAAAGTAAATGTAGATACATTAAAATCGAATAGACAAGTTTTAATGGCCCCCTTTAATAAATTTTTGACTCAAAGCAAAACTAACAACGTAAAAATATTTAAAGTGTATTTTTTCGCCGGTTTTAAAAACATTTATATTCGTAAAGCTCTAAGACAAGTTATATTAAAAACAAAGTCACTGATTAATATCAATCAAATGGACTCGTACATACGGTGTATTTTGTGCCCAATTAAAACCATTTTTTTTTTTAATTATGAGGTATTTGGTCATTAAAATACACTTAACTAAAATGTGGTATTTCATGTTTCTACATGTAATCTTTAATATATAAAATATAGTTTTTAAAATTGATAATGGTCGAAGCACTTCCGAAAATAGAGTATGGAATACAGTAATAAAACCAAAAGCATTTTTAATAATTATACCGTTTTATAATTTTTTACAATTTTTCAAAAAATGTGTGGTTAACTGGAATATGATTTTTATTTTTCTTTTATTTTGATATACAGGATGAGTCAACAAGCTGTTTGATCTTTATTAAATCAATGTTCGACACATTTTTACACTTTTTTATTAATGTGTCACTTATTTTAAATTTGTTCGGCAATTTAGGCAGTTTCTTTTGACGTCTCTTTGCGAAAAAGCTCCAATAAGGTTTAAAACAAAAACCCTTTCGTTCGTTTTTCGATTTTTAAATAAATAAATCGAAAATGTTCACACTTAAACGAAAACTGGCTGTTTTTACTGCATTTTGCTGATAGTCTAAATGCCAGTAAAGGGCTACCTATATGGATGTCACAAGACCTGGGGTTTTGTGCAGTGAGGCCCCTATAGGTCTCACTGCACAAAACCCCCAGACCTAGTCAAATACATACAAGTGGCCTTTCACTTAGAAGTTTTGTACAAATTTGAGAGTTTTTCAATGTTTTATTTAACACTTGTGACTCACCCTGTACAGTAAATACCAGAATACCATCAGTTTAGAAACGTATAAAGTAGACAAGCTGTTAGCTACAGCCCTGTGTGTATCGATTTATAAGCTTTTGACAGACCGAGATAAGCGCGCGCTTGATTCGGTTTTAAAAATGTATGTCGATGAATACGATTACATTTGGTTTTGTTTGTTTGATTAACTAACCATGACCCAAACCTATACTCTGCTTTTGGTAGAAAATATTCAAGTAATATCAAGTAACAAAATACCGAAAACCGAAGAGAGAGTATAGATGAGGGATCATGAGTTCAGTTTTGATTACTAAAATCTTTTTTAATTCCTTAATTAATCCTCTATTGCACATTCACTACAATACATATGTCGCCATTCTTTTTTACAATGTATTCTTCTGAAGCATCCGCTCAAAACAAAAATACAATAAATTATTTCACATACATACATACAGACAGGTCCACGCTACTAGAAGCATACACTGGGAAGTTATGAATTTACTACTGTTCTCTTCGATTGATAAACGTGTCCGCAAGACTAACCGAACAAGATCTCAGTTTGTAATAAAAAACATTCCACAATGTTATCGCATCGTGTTTGCGAGTTTTCTACCTAACGACGTTCATTGCAAATACGTGGTAAGTATCGAAGCGGGCAGTAGTAAGTTCATAAGTTCCAGTGTATGTTTCTAGTAGCGTGGACCTGTCTGTATACAATATAATTTTAGCTATGATAAATTCTTGAAAACACAACCGGTCAAAATCATAAAAAAACTGCATCAAATTTGTGGTTATATCGTGGCCACAAATCGAATAACACGATCTGACAAAAGCTTATAAATCGATACACACGGGTCTGCAGCTAACCGCTTGTATAAAGTAGTAGTATCTAGGTGAAAACATGTTAATTGATATCATTGTCTTCTTAACATAACTTGACGTCCATTTTTGTGAAAGCACCTTGGTGACTGAATTATTTTTGTATTTTGCAATGATGTGGTAGTGGCAAAACTTGGACATTTTTAATAGTATTATTCGGTGGACTGATATATTATATCTATTAATTGTATTAGGAAAAATGTGTTACATGGCGCTTTTTTACGTTTGCCCCTTATGCGATTGTATTTTGAACGGGGAAAGTTTCAAAAATAAATGGAATAATTTGTATAGATATTCTGAAGAATATAAAACAGTAGTATAAGAAAATAAATATATTTGGTAAAAGAACACAGTGGAAACCACAGTACATCTGGTGTTTAATTGTAGTTCACGATTCTATCAAAATAAACGCGGTTATATAGCAACGGCAAAAGTTACTAAAATACTCTCAAACTCTTATATTTAAAAGTATTAAAATCTAAAAAATTTCAGCTTTACCACTGTGGATCGGTTTACCAAACTTATTAATTTTTTAGTTATTTTATCTTAAATTGGAAGCTATTAAACTTGGGTATTCTCTATTTGCTTGAAAAGAAAAAAATGTTTCTTAGACGCTTGTTGACGTTACAGAACGTTTCAACTATCAATCTACAGCCGTCTTCAGGTGAATACTAAATAAGGTAGAGGGTTTTCATTTAAATTTTACATCCCCCTTACAACAATAACTAACTAGGATAGAAAAAACTTCTGATATTAAAGCTACATAGTTTTTCACGTCATATCTTTTTAACATAACGAAAAAACATATGAACATCAGAAAGTTAAAAAAAAGTTATTATGAAACGGCACTAAGCTGTTATTCTTCAGATTTCAATAGCCATATTCCCGGAACTGTTAAAGATAGATGTATCAAAAGTAGTCTTTTAGACATATAACTTATTTGGGAATCACCCAAAGTGGCAGTTCATACCTAACTTAAAACATAGTTTATTTTAAATTATTGCCTATGGAAGTCGAAGAAACATATTTCATTTATTATCAATGTTTATATGAAATTATTAACAAAACAAACCAATAAATTTTGTACATTTTTGCGGCACTTTAGGTACTTATGCCTTTTATTCTTTGTGGGATTAATTAACATGACTAATTTTCTCTGGATAATAAATAAAATCATTTAAACCTTTCTTTTTAATTGGTTGTGTTAAAGTCTTGTGCACTTGTCGAAAAACCATCGAGTCAATTCTAAGCAACGCAGCAAAGCGGGTGTACCAAACTGCTATTGAATAATTTGACCTAAACAAATGGTTTGTCTCAAGCGAATTTGCTTATGCGAAATTTGCTTTGAGAGAAAAAATATTTGGCGTTGGGCGTTAAAAGCGCAAGTAAATACTATCAAAAAATAGAAATCAATACAGAGGAAAAAATCAACTATATCCAAAGTTTTAAAGATAGATATTATAATTTAACGCTATAAACAGAGATGATTTGGAGGCTCGTCTCGACGGTCACCAATCGTTCGCCGGCTTTCTGTTCGCAGAAAGGCATTGTTGCCAAATTATTGAAAGTGAAGGAAGATGTTGGGAGATATAAATAAATAAATATTTAACCATAGTATATATTATATTCGGTTTATTTAAGAAAACAATGTAATTTGTATTAAAAAAACACAAATAACAACAGGAACAAGATTAAAAAGGTACCCTAAGCAAATATTAAATATTGAAATGTAACAGCCTAAAATAAATTAGGATTATTAGGATGAAAAACTGGCAACATATTAAAACCAACACAGTTTTTGTCCGCATTCTTTCATCGAGGTTCACCTCGCTGGGCGAACTGTATTTGTATTGTTGTGAATTGGATGGTCCAAACTAGATAAGTTTCCAAATTTCGGCTCTCTTAATTCCTTGGAAATGACACCATCACATTCTTAGTAAAAAATTGTAAAATTGCTCGTAGGTTCTTTAAAAACGCTAAAGCACCGTTTACAAAATTCTGTGGTGAGGAGTTTTACCTGATTTGCGCTACACTTAATATTTTAGTTAGTTTAAATGAAATAGGGTAGTGCCACCAGTAATTATGCGTAAATTTGCCTGCTGCCAAAGTTTGTTTATTAAACAACAGTTTTGAAAAAGAATACAAAAGTAAACGGAACGTTTTAGTACTCAATAATGCAATTTTAATTTAAGTACTTACTTATTTTGACCCGCCTAATTTATTATGACAATAATGGAAAGAAGGTATTTCATTTTAAAAAACAGTGCCGATATCAGTGTTCAATTCTGCATTGCTAAAACCTTCCAGATAACGAATCTGGTTAAAGCATTTTTAAGGTATGATTCCGAGCACGGCGGCAGGCTACAAACCGACGACGCAAGCGCCAGAGCCATTTATATTGCCTGCAACGCTCCCTCGTTACTCTCCAAGGCAGAAGCCAAATAAGTATTCTGGCGCCTGCGCAGCGGTTAGCAGTCTGCCGCCGTGCTCGGAATCATACCTTTAGCGGTTTTAAAGATATTTCAGAGTTGCGGTACTTTTTACTCACCTTGTACACCGACGCATAAATATTACCAGTATACTTTTAATGCAAATATCTGTAATGCCATTGTAGCTGAATCCATTCTATCCACATACAAACCTAATTTATTAATAATACATTAAAAACTAGTTATTGATATTCCATGTTTTGAAACTTTTCCGATAAATATGCTTTTAATTAATTCTCACTAAGTTCAAAATAATCTTCCTAATTTTGTACAAATCTTTTATTATATGTATTTTTATCACTTAGACTTCCTCATATTACTCCATGTAAATAGTCTTAAGAGATATTTAATATATTAAAAAATATGTGTATCCACTGTAATTATCAAATAGCACAAGTATATTTTTTTGTTTTTGACGTTTTAATTTTAGGTTTTTAGTTATTAAAAGGTGTTTCTTGAATATTATTAATTTATAGTTTATGAATAAGTACAATATAAGATTAATTTAAAAGTTGTTTAATGTTTTAACGATAAGTTATGGTTCTTATAATAGTTAGTGCATGTTTAATAAAAAAATTAATGTTTTCTTTTAAACGAAAGTATGTATGGTGTGTAGACAAAAAGTTTTCACCGTGGAAATTTAAATTAATTTAATTTAATCTAAAAAATAAATGATAAAAAGTAAAAAGAAAATGAAGTATCTGAAAAAATGTACTTTTTTTTAAGAATATGTTTTTGATATACCTATGAGGTATCCGTATCGCCGAGCGAAACATAGGAAATTCCTTGTAAATTTTAAGGGGGTTAATTATTGGCTCCCTGTACATTTTACAGAAAACATGTAAGATAACTTTTCAAAAAAACAATATGATAGACCTCATGCCAAGTTTCACAAATTTTAGTAGCGAATCTTGAATTATTATATATATTTTTTTTAATCTTTTTGACATCCCACGAAGGCATATGCTTAAATACCAGAGTACCGTGGGTGTCGGGTTATTAGATGTTTAACCCATCGTTCCCCCTGTTTTGTCAACGTGGTCCAAGCGCAACATGCAGATATGCATTTCACAGCACCTTTTAGACAAGGCGGTAGTGCCACCTCGGTCGTTATTTTAAATAACTACTACCTACATATGTCTTCCCTGTTGGGAATCGAACCAGCGATCTCTGGCTTCAAAGATCAAAGCTCTTTCCACTGCGCTACGGGGAATCATATTATATGTAATTGCAAAATGACCAAATTTTCGCTATTACTTAATTATGGATAGTTATTCGTCGATTGAATAATATAGTTAGGGATCCCTGGCCAATTTTTCACAAGTCACAGTGGGCACAACAGCCAATATTATTGAGAGAAAAATGTACGCCACTGGCTTTTTATGCAGATTTTATATTTTTTTCCTTTAAAGCAACTAAAAATACAACTTTTTAATGTAGTAATTTTTTTGTATCTGGCTTCGTATTTAAAATATTTAAAAACAAACAGACCTTTAAAAAATATTTAACGCCCTGTATCTCAGAAACGAAGCAACTCCGGACATATGTTTATAGGAACTTTTCTTCATAAAATGACATAAGAAATCACCCTTAAAAGTTTGGTACCGTAGTTAGGAAATAACCCTTATTTTAATTTGGAAACAGGTCATTTTTAAGCCACCCTGTACATCCAACTTTCAAATATTTTTGTGAAAATGTATTTTCTCATCAAGCAGGACTTTTTATAAAGAATAACTTTTTTCGTAAAATTAATAATAAAAAAGTTTCCCATTTGTTAAGAACTTCCGAAGACATGCTGTATAATTTTCTTTCAAACACTGACTATTACTGATTTATTGACACTTTGTCCTATCTCAGTGACAACATTAGAGACATTTTGCACCTCTTATTTTGCAATTCCGTTGTGGTTAACGTTATTCTGAGTCTGCGCAGTATCGCAAACATGATCCGTTATCGTTATTAACCATACCGGACTCTTTTAATTACGGATGAATACCGAAGAGCTTATCGTTATCGTTATCGTTATTGTTAAACTGCGTGGTTATCGGATTGTAGAATTTTTATTATCAATTATTTAAGAAGGTTGACATTTTAATGCCGTATTAATTAAAATATCATTGATACATAGGCTCTAATTAGCGAAAATCCATAGCAGTAAGAAAAATAAAGTAGTGTAAAGAAATTAAAACGGACTTGCACTTTTAAGGATGTTTTAAATCAGTAATCTATTTACATGTTACAATCTGGCACACTTGCTTTTTATTCTACTACCAAACCTAACCCCACCTTTTTTGTTTTGATTATACTGTATTGTTACATCTACTTTGAAAAACAAAATCAAGAGAATTATTTGCATATATTTAAATATCAATATATAACTTATGGAGAATAAAAGTAAGTACTGATTTTTCGTAAACTTTAAAATCGGTGAACCACAGGTAAAAATAAGGTTATATGTCGAAGGCGCAGACGCAAGATAAATTTATTCGAAGAGGCTGCAAAATCTCTGTCTAAAACTGCTGCTGTAATCATTATGTTTAATAGCGATAACCATAAGAAGGCCAAAAAACGTCTGTTATTTTAAGAGGTGCAAAATGTCTCTATTACCTTTTGGTTTTACCTAAACAGAAAAATTACGCAATTACATTTAATTGAATAATTTAAGATTGCTTACTAAAATTTTTTTGAAACTTGTCACGAGAGTTTGTCAGATTGATCTCTTCAAAAAGTTATCTTTCATGTTTTCTGTAAAATGTACAGGGGAGCCAATAATTAACTCCCTTAACATTTACTATTTACGATTTCCTATGTTCCGCTCGGCGACGCATTACCCGGTATATTCTGAAAATTGTTTATCCGTGTCTAAATTAATAATAAATTATTATTTTTCCACAAAGTAACAACTTTTTGAATCGCTTTAACAAATCGGCGATCTTATGATGCACACTGTGTATACAGGTTATCAGTTTGTAACTAAATACACTTCACAGATGATCCTAGAAACAAATAACAAGCATCATATTTACTGTTTATATTCTATTTATACCGGACGTCTAGAGAAAGTTTGTTATTTCAAGAAGTATTCTAGTTTTTAAGCAGGAACAAAAAACTAAAAACACTGCCATATAAGTTCTTTTTATTTTAAGCAATACACTATTTAAAAATAGAAAAATTAAGATCGTACTTGGATGAGCAGGGCCATTTTTTATGGTTTTCCTCCTATTTTTATCTGGTACATTTTTCCGTAGAATCCTAAACAACATTACCATCTTTTACATTTTTTAAACACTGTTCAATGTAGATATTCTATATTAAGATATGGATGAAATAGTTTTTATAACTTTAAAAATTATATATTACAGGGTATACCAAATATAATGCCGAAAACTACCATAATTCCAATAAAATTCCTTCTGAAAAAGTTTTTAATGAAAGCTTATCATTAAAAGTATTTAAAAAACTAGGATACTTTTTTAAGTGTTTTTTTTTATTAATTTTATTTATATTAAAAGTGATACATAATTATCATTTATATGTACATGCTGACTTCAAGAGATGTTCGCCTTTCCCTAGAAAAAAACGTTAAAAGTGTACAAAATAATAACAATTTTGCAAAAATTATAATTTTTTGTTAAAATATAAAATCTGGTATGTTATTTGATTTTCTAATGTAGCTTGATTTTTTTTTTTATGTATGAGCTAAATATTAGTTTGGGCTGAACGCGAACACCTATTGATTTACGCTGCATATTTCACAAATAATCAAGTAAAATTTTAATAATAATGTATGTTTGAGCGGTTTGCTTTTATTTGTGTTGTGCATGATTAAAGGAAAATAAAGTTAATTAATGTATAGGCATTGTTTTATTAATTTCTACCTCTCAGACTTTACGAATTAGTGATGCAGTTGCATTGTATTGTCAAAATTATGTTTATGCGAGATAGAAACACTGCTAAAATCTTTCTCTCGAACGGAATCTCTTCTCAAGGCAATGTGTAACGGCTCTCTCTATTAGGTATATGCTTTAAGGGTTACATTTTCGTTGTATCGATAATTAAACCTTCCACATCACTACGTCAGCGTTATCGATGATTGAAAACATTCCTAACGTTAATGTGCATTTGAACTATTTTTGTATAACATAACCTCATTTTTTCATATATAACCTAACTTAAGTAACTTACTACTGTTTCAGATTATTTTAAAAATTAAATGTATAAATGTATTTTAGCCCAAATTAAGCTTACCACAGTAAACCAAACAGGACATTATACCATCACAAAGCAATAAAAATCATGCAGGATTTGATTGGCAAAAAAACAAATATATGCTTTTTCTTTGATGCTGTTCTAAGCATACTCATTACTCGTATCGTTCTAAAATGCTTTTAAATAAATTATTTCGAAAAATAAGAATAAATAGACCTATAAATGTCTGCTCACTTTGTAGTAAACCTTTAGATGAAGTAACCGATCTAGAAAATGTAAGTTTAATAAAACCTGATAGCTCCGAAGAAAGCACAACTGAAAAATAAAAGAGAAAAAATTAGACCTCCCAGTAAACAGCACTTAAAGAATCTTCAAGATTTTTTAGTGAGAACCCCCATTTACTGTCTTATAAAGATGTGATTCCTCATAAATTTCTTTTTCAAACAATACAACATTGGCCTGAACATATGTACTTAATATGTCCTAAAATAGCAGAAAAAGTAGCCAATCATGTTCTGCCAACTATTAACCAAAACAAAATCAAATTGTTGCTGAATCAAACCCTGGTTTTGGCTTTATTTCAAATGAAATTATTAAACAAGGTTTTTCTGCTGTAAGGTTATACGAACATAATGAAGAATTTCGGGAGATAATAAAGGTAGATTCTTTTTTAAATGTAGTTAAAGTTTTAGACATAAACTGACATGGGTAAGTAATAAATACTTATTTGTTTTTAGCAAACCTATGATAAAAACCAAGATGTAAAGTTGTATAATAAAGATTTTTTTTATATGTATCGATATTCATACATAGACAGATTTGACCAGGGAGACAGAGTACCCGATTTATTAAAGGACATACCTAAAAAAGTTGGATAGATGGTAAGTGTTTTTATAAAACGTATTATAGTACTAAAAGTTGACAAATGATAATACATAGTGCATAAGTTTGTTTTATTTTTTAAGGCCTATAATGTTCATAATTAAATAAGTTATAATTATTCTTCTTATTTTAGAACCAATT
Organism: Listronotus bonariensis; assembly: GCA_014170235.1. Taxonomy (NCBI): domain Eukaryota; kingdom Metazoa; phylum Arthropoda; class Insecta; order Coleoptera; family Curculionidae; genus Listronotus; species Listronotus bonariensis. The sequence goes on from JACEGR010001529.1 coordinate 35,560, forward strand.
ATGACTATAGTGGGAACAATGACAAATATGTTCTTTATTAAATATCTAATCAAGTCAATAATAATGCAAAGAGAACTTGCCACCAATGGTAGAGTGGAGCTGTTTATATTAACATTTTCAAGAAATTGGGATGTAAGTAAAGAAAAGAATTAATAAATTAAAATAAGCTGGGAACTGATAAAAATATATATGTTTTTCATGAAATCTTAATAACCATATTTTTTTTTTTTTAATTTTACGAGGGGTATAAAAATTGATTTTATATTTTGTCATCCACTTTTAACTATAACCAAGAAGGATAGAAAAAGACATCCTGTATAAAAGTTTCATACTTTTTTATCTATTATCTTGAGATGAACAAATGAACATTAAAAAGCCTAGAAAATGAAGAAATATATATTTTTTTTAATGGGACATCCTGTATATTATGTCCCTATTAAAAAGGGCTTTTAACACGTTCGCTACCGAGGGTCATTTTGTGTTTCGACCCCATAAACCACTTTATTATTTTTTGTAAAATTACTTTATTTTGATGTTTACTGAAGTGCTAATTAGTTGTAGTGTTGGAATTCAACATATTTGAGTGTTTATTTAACCCGACTCATATATGAGTTGGTGGTCCATTTTATTACATTTTTTTTGTAAATAGACCTCGAGTCGTAAATAAAAGTTACTTTCACTAGATATAGATATTTGCTAACATTATATAGGTACATTTTTGATATCAAAAATCGTTAATAAAAAAATAATTCTAAGAATCTAAAAACTAAACTAAAATCTAAAAAAAATATATATATTTCTTGTACAAAATTTTTGGCAAAGACTACATAATTTTTTTTTCTAAATATCTAAAAAAATAACTAAAAAAAAAATTGTTTCTATGATATCTTTGACATAAAAAAACTAAACAAAAATATCTTCTAAATATCCAAAAAATGAACTAAAATAAATACTATACTTATACTAAATGCTACACCCAGACCACCTGACACACATACGAGCCGAAGCATTACACAGACCGTGTTTTAAAACAAAACCGCTACAGGAAACCCCCAATTTTTAAACTCGCATTTAGTATTATAAAGTAGCCGGCTCACATTTGAGCCGGCGGTCTATTTTAAAATTGTACTGGCTCATATATGAGCCGCTTGGTAGCGAACGTGTTAAAAGCTTTACAAACATACAGTAAATGGACTTTTTAATGATACGACATTTTTAACAAATCTCACTTTTAATACCCCCATTTACAATACTAGAAATCCAGTAACTTTTTATATGCCTAGTGTAGCCAATAACAATAGTCAGTTAGGATCTCCATTGTACAATATATGTAGAATCTATAATAAAATCCAAAATAGTGTAGATGTATTTAGTGATAGTTATAACAGATTTAAGGCTAGAATTAGAGATATACTGTGATTTTCTGTTGTTTTGATTGTTTAATAACTTTTAACCTTCTGTTTTTTTTTCTACTTTTTGTACTTAGTAATAGGATTCATTCATGTAATAAATCTGTTAAGTGCAATAAATAAATAAATAAATAAATAAATAAATACAACATTTGATATTATCTATTTTTAATAGTTTTGAAAATAGGGCCATTTAAATCTGGATATAATTTTAGTTACATCTACAGTCTCAGCCTCGGTCTCACCTTAGTGTCGTAGGTAGGTATACTGCAAATTATATCCAGTATTTTTAGATTTAAGAGGTCATATTTTTAAAAACTATTAAACAAATTTACAACCATTGTGGTATTTTTGTAAAGCTTTTTAAAAGACCTTTTTATTGGTTACCTCTCGGGTGACCTAATGTGCAGGGAGTTCCATTTAAAACAAGTTTACCTCTTCATTTTTCTTGAATTTTTAATGTTTATCTGTTTCTTTTTTATGCTCAAAAGATAATAGATTAAAAAAGTATAAAAAATTTATACAGGACGTTTTTTTCTATTCTTCTCGATTATAGTTAAAATTGTGTAGCAAAATGTAAATGAAAATCCTGTAAAAGTGATCCCTTGATTATTTATCTATTTACAATTATCATAACATGGTTTAAGAGATTCTAAATGGTAAATCACTAACAAACATAAAGAAATAATTAAATAAAATAATTAAAAACATTTTTTACTTTATTCTAGCAGAATCTCAAACAGACACTAAAATCCTTCTTTTTTTTATATTGTTTATTTGTTTTCTGAGAAAAGCCAAATATTATTCTGTTAAAGTTTAAACTAAAATGCTTACCTTCATATAAATTTATTTTTTGTGTTTAGATTTTAAACTCTACAGTAGAAGATAATTTACGTCTTTATAGACCATGGACAATAATGTTCCGGATATTTTTTGAAGCCAAACTGTTGAACAAATTTCCTAGAAAATTTTTTGTGCCTTGGCGAAAAGCATCAAAAACACCTGTAAGTAAAATAGCAAAGCAGTAACCAAATCACCATCTTTATAAATATAAATATTAAATAGATTTCTTTCCAGCAATGGCATAGATAGCAGTTTTATGTCATTTAACAAATAGAATATAAAAGAAATCTTTTGTTTTTTTAGGTGGAAGAAGATGACATATATTTAATACAGATTAGCATGAGAAAGAATCCTTGGATAAGTGGGGAAGAGTTTGTACCATTTTATTGCTTCATTAAAACATTATATACTAATGGAACTACAGCTGTTATACCTACTTGTGAGTAAGTATATTTAGTTTTACATAAGGTCTTAGAAGAAAAAATTACCCGCTGGCATCACATATAATGGAGACATTTTGCACCTCTTAAAATAACAGACGTTTTTTGGCCTCCTTATGGTTATCGTTATTAAACATAACGATTATGACAGCAGTTTTAGACAGAGATTTTGCAGCCTCTTTTAAGAAATTTGTCTTGCGTCTGCGCTTTCGACACATAACCTTATTTTTGCCTGTGGTTCACCGATTTTAAAGTTACCGAAAAATTCGTATTTACTTTTATTCTTCATAAGATATAAATTGATATTTAAATATATGCAAACACTTCTGTTGATTTCTGTTTTTTAAAGTAGATGCAAACAATACAGTATAAGCAAAACCCAAAAAGTAAGGTTAGGTTTGGTAGTAGAATAAAAAGCAAGTGTGCCAGATTGTAACATCTAAATTAATTACTGATTTAGAATATCCGTAAAAGTGCAAGTCCGTTTTAATTTCTTAACACTATTTGATTTTTTACTACTGCTATAAATTTTTCGCTAATTAGAGCCTATGTATAAATGATATTTTAATTAATACGGCGTGAAAATTTTAACCTTTTAAATAATTGATATTAAAATTTCTACAATCAGGCAACCACGCAGTTTAACAATAACGATAACGATAACGATAAGCTCTTCGGTATTCATCCGTAATTAAAGGAGTCCGGTATGGTTAATAACGATAACGGATCCTGTTTGCGTTACTGCGATGTCTCAGAATAACGTTAACCACAACGGAATTGCAAAATAAGGGGTGCAAAATGTCTCTAATATGTTGCTGAAATATCAATTTATAAAAGCCTTAGTCATAATTTTAAAAATACTAAAAATACCCGTCTTATAAAACACAAAAACAACCAGTTGGAAAATATTTCATTCAATAATGTTTTTTTTAATTATAGAAAGTGGGTTCCTGGATGTGGATTGTCCTTAATGGTACCAAAATTAAAACATGAAGACTATTTCGAAGAAATTACTATTTATACACAATTTAGAGAACTTAACCCTAAACAGATTATTGCTGTGTTTAGGTAAATAAACAGACAACAATGGGACGAGCAACTAAATGTAAATAAATTATCCGAGAGAGAGAGATAGCTGCTGGGCCTTCCTTGTCTGTCTTCAAGGAAGGTAAACGCAGATGGCTCGTGAGTCGACTTTATCGTTTGCCCGCCAAATTTAAATTATATAGCTGTGCTATTTTTGCCCTTAATGTTAGGTACTTGTTTTTGTTTCCTATTAATATAAAATATTGGGGTTTAGTTCAATAATTACACACACCTATTTAAAAATGTCATTTATTAGTTTTTATAAAGATTTTTTCTTACATATAACCATGTCAATATTACCTTAAATTATCTGTTGAAAAGCACAAATTTAATATATACACTGTGATCACTAATAAAAGTCAATATTCAAAGTCCAATTAAAGGTAAAAAACCACGAAACACACAATCAATCACAGAAAATGTAAACAAACTGTCCAAACAAATCGGCCATTGAAAAATATCAACACAAATCACAAATATCGAATAACATTTCGGCGTGACTGCCTGCGGCAACGTTGTCAAGTTAAAAATATTCGATTCATGGTATATTTTCTTTCACTTAATTAGATGTGAGCCAAAAAAAGGACATTAAAGTTTACATGCAGAAATTGTAAACAACTTGGCAACCAGGGCAAAGCGATGATTGCTCCATCTACGATAGCCTGCCATGATGAAAGACAAAGACATATTTATTGGAACTTGCATTAAACCAGAAAAGAGATAAATACAATGGACAAATTGTTAGGACCAGTTACCTGTCTCATTGTTGTCTCTGAAATAAATAAATAATTGGTAGTTTGGCGCAAGGCGCAAAATCAAATTATTTTCTCACTTGTGGCATATCTAAATTTTTTAGGGAAATAGCAGCTCTTCCAGGATATGACACTAGCCCTTTTATGGATATGGTGGAACAAGAACTCATAAAATCTGAAACAGTAACTTCAGCGGACGATGAGGCAAATCAAGAAAGAGAAAAAAGAGAAGGTTAAAATTGTTGTAAATGATAAATAATTAGGTATATTTTTCTTACTTCAATCAAAAATCAAAAAGTATCTTTTGGTACTTGAAGACAAAAGTAAATAAAATACTGGATTGAAAAACCATATTTTAAGCAGAAAAAAATAGAACATTATTATACCGGGTACTCTAAGAGAAAATCTTGTGTAACATTTTAAAAACTGTTTTAAGAATGAGTCTGTACTTTTTTACCATAGCTATACTATACCTTCTTAATAAAAATATATTATTTTTATCATTAAAAATGTTTTTTTTTTTTAAAGCAATACTATCCTTCATCTCTAATTTATCACAAGAGCTTTCCCTTAACAAAAAATAATTTGTCATTAGAGTAATATTGCACAGTAAAATAAGGCCAGGCACTAATAATACCGGCCTTATTTTGACATCTGAGCTTGCGCAGATGCATGGTAGGATAAGGACTCCCTTACTTAGGATAGTGCCTCGCTTTATTTATGTCGTTTTAGGTCGTGCCTTATTTTGGTCTTATTTTAACTTCGGAACTGTTCGTGTAAACCAAACGGCTGCCGAGCATAAAATCAAAAAGTTTTTAGAAGTAAAAATCCTTAAAACCTTGCTTTTTCAAATGTATTTCTTTATTGTGTAAAAAACCCTACAACACAAAACAATAAAGAAAAAGAACTAAAGTTGTTTCACCCTTTTTTAGGTTAATGGCAGTGTCAACATGATTTGCATTACTCTAAATTAGGTACAAGCACTATTTAAATAAGGCCGATATTAATAATTCCCAAGCTTAATAAGGCAACTTGCAATAATTCTCTATTATAGTTTAAAAATTTAACTTTAAAGAAAAGTTACATAAAAAAAAAAAACAGAAATACTAGTCTATGGGAAACTAGGAAAACAAAACCATATAACAACAAACTATCGCTTAATATAACTAAAACAAACTACATAGCATTTTCAATAACTAATGCAAACAGACCAACATTTCAATCTTTAGTGTGTCAAGCCGATCCGTTTATTGAAATTCAGGCTGTTGATAAGACAAAATATCTTTGAATAATGACTGATCAACATCTGAGGTGAACAGATCATATAAAGTATCTTGTCAATAAAATTCGGAAATTAATACATAAATTTTATATATTAAAGGAATTTTTGAATAATAAACTACTAACAGCAGTTAACAAGGCTCATCAATACATCCATTATCATCAAGAACAATTCTGCAACATTTTATCTTAACTGCAAACCTACTTATCTTTTATTAGGTAATCCTGAGTCGTGTGTATCTCCTTGTTTTTGTGTTTTAGTATGGTGGTATTTATTGTATTTTATAGGCAGATCTTATATAATTGTTGTTTGCAAAAAAATACTCTACTTATATTATAATAGATAATTTATAGACTTTAAAGCAATACATATTTAATAAGTACATACAGATGTTTTAGCATCTAGGTACTTAAATATAATAGTTTAAGATTGATAAAAATATATGTTAGATTATTAAAAAAAAAAAAATGTTAATGTGTTGTTATATTAAATAAATAAATAAAGTAACTGTAAAATTTTTTTAACTTGAATTTTATTTGTATTTACAAATGTTGTGTAAGTTTATTAACACTAAATTATTTATTAAAAACTACACTTTAAGCTTTTATTGTACTTTCATCAAAATATTTATTATATTTCTTCCACTGGTATCTTTTCTTAGGGTCCTTTTACTCCAGGCTGGGGCAAGGTTTGGCATTAAACCTACAAAATTTCAAACTATATAAACCTTGATATAAACATTGTTGAAATAGATTGTTTGTTGTTTTCCACAACATAGCCGAAAATTTATTCAACTCGAAAATATTAATTCAGAACAGATTGGGGACATAAAATTTTGGTAATTAACAGTGTGTAGGTACTCCCTTAAATCTGCCCTCAAATATCAGGGATGTGCAAGGTTTCTTGAGATTTGCAGTGACAATAAAGCTACAGTTTTTATCCCTTACCTGCTTTTGGGCCATTGTTACCATAGCACCTATTCTTTTTTGTTGCTTATTACACAGGCCTGTAATTCTTTAGGCAACATACATCCGTCCGATCTTACAAATTGACTCAAAATGAGCACATCGGTGTGTTTTATATCTAGACCTGAGGCACATACAGGACATACTGTGGGGTGCTTACTTTTTAACAGGTAGGACTCTCTTGGTGAAGAAACCTCTTCTCCATATATTGTTAATTCTTTGCCATTTTGTACTTCTCTAACTAAAAGGAAATACAAGACTTAATTGAAAGCTCCTACAATTAACGCATTGCAGTACTTACTTTCTTTCACTTTTAAAGTTGAAGATAATGAAATGCTTCTAGATTCGACGTTTTGAATTGATCTAAAGATAATATTTTGGAGTAATTTGCCAGTAAAGTTCATTTTTATTTTGTAATTTTGTATTTAGTTTTAGTACTTTTAGTGGATGATAATTTAGGGTTAGGGCCTAAGGCACAGAACATTTCTTTTTTAATTTAATTTAACGGTCTTTGCTACAAGGGTTTTGCGGATGATAGGTTAGGTCTACCAAAAAAGTAGAACAATCTTGAAAGTGCCTTAAATATAGGCGAATTTGGATCATCCTACCCATAGTAGTTCCAGTGCACCTAAAACATAATTTAAGGTTATGTTTATATTTTTATAGTGTTACACGAATTTTATAAATTATAATAAAAAAACTATAAAAAAATGGAAGATGATGGTGTCCATAGATTGGAAGGTACTTCAGGAAATGAACAGGGTTGGATTAATTATCAAGAAAAGAAAGAGCCTACGTTTAAGGTACCCAAACCATCCCTTTTGGGTTTAGATCGTTTAGCTGCTCAAAAACGCAAAGAAAAGGAAGATGCTGCCAGGAAAATATCCTTACCAATGGAGGATGAAGATAATGAGGATTCTAGCAGCGAAAACTTAAGAGGAAATGAAAAAAGTCAAAAGATGAACGTAAGTTTCGACTCCCTGCAGAAGAAACCCCTACTTACACTGGTGGTGTTAGTAGAGAGGCGCGTGAAAGATTAAAGGAAAGGGAATTAGATCGGTATAAAGAAAAAGGTGTGTATGCTACTACAAAAGACAGACATAAGGATAGACATGAAAAATATGATAGATATAATCAAGATAAGAACCGATATGGAAGCAGGTATGAGAGAGATAGAGAAAGAGGTAAAAAAGGGATAGAGATAGGCACAGAGACGATAGAAGTGACAGGCATGGTGAAAGCTCTCGTAGAGATAAAACTCCGAGATTTAGAGATGAACCAAGAACACCAAATCTAAGAGTCAAAGATACAATTTCTAAAACCTCTTGGGATGAGGAGGATGAGGCTCCTGTTAAAAAATCGTCTTGGGACTTTCCCACACCAAACACTTATAAAAAGGTAAGTTTAGACTGAGGTTTAGACCTTTGCTTAAACTAAGCTTTGTTTTTTTTATTATTGAAACATAGAAACTTAATATACAATTTTTGCAATATTACTTGCAAAAATATCAGCTAATTAATATTTGTACAAGGCATACATAACTTTAAAATATGTTTTATTAAAAAAGTTGGTCTTTTAAAGGAGGAAGATGATTGGTCTGAAAGAAGCTATAGGTCAAGGCATAGTGGGGAATCTTCAAGAAGAGATGAAAAGAGTTGGAGAGAGTGGAAGGCAAGTAGGAGGTATGTGGATGACAGTGAAAGGGCGACTCCTGCTCATAAGTATAATGAGTGGATGAAGGATAGAAAGAAAACTGGAGCAACACCAGGTAACAAAAAATCCTAAATCTACTCTAGTAACTAGTAGATCTGTTTTATATCTGTTGCTCCTCTAAAAAAGACTTTAAATTAATCGAAGGACTAAGCAAAAAAACATTTTTGTCAAAATGGCACTTTTTCCAACACAAACACATGATTTTTCAAGCCCCAAATTTAGGCTTTAAATTACTTATTAAAACCGAGATTAAAACACAAATATTTATTTCAAAGAAAAACCTTTGAATAATTGCTAAACAATATATCAAAGGAGCTCGTGTCAAAATTTAAAAGTGATCGGTTCACAAAATTAGTTTATATTTATACGGTTGCGACATATCCTCAACTTTTAGGCGGTTTGAGGTCAGGGACGCAAGGAAGGGCACTCCTCGGAGGAAAGTTGGCAAGACTGGGTAAAATCAAAGCTGAAGATCAATCCAGTGGCGTCTAGAATTTGCGCATTTCATTTTGCATTGTTTTGGAAGTGATATTTGTTGAAAGATGTAATTCCGAATGTTTTTATTTAAAGTAAAAGAATTTACAACTTAATAATAATTAAAAACTGTTGTGTAAACGGTTGTTCTACTAATACAATAAACTGTATATCTCCAGCACTGCACAACATGGCCGAAAAATGGGAGATGTGACGTCATAACTCATCAAAGCAATATGGCCGAATGTCGCGACCCTATATAGACCGACTTTGATCGGTTCAGTGGTCTTCAAGAAATTGTGGTTACCATCTTCAAAAACACTGTTTTGAAAAAATGCTTTCAAAGCTCTAAGAATGTGCATCTCTCCGTAAATATTTGACCAATTAATTGCAAATTTTAGAAAATATACTTAAATACATGTGCACTCAAAATATGCTTTAAAAAATCAATTTTTTAAAATCACAAAATCGTTTTTTTCTCTTTTTATAGGTTTGGGCAAAGATGGCGAAGAACAAGTAAAATGGGACGCAACTGGGGAACGTGAGAACTGGGAAGAAGAACAAAAACGACTTGATCGTGAATGGTACAACATGGGTGAAGGATATGATGATGAAAACAATCCTTTTTCAAGTATTAGTGAAGAGTATACAAAGAAAAAAGAAGAGCAGCTGGAACAAAGGAAAAAGAAGAAATTAAGCGCACAACAAAGACAAATCAATAAGGATAATGAATTGTGGGAAAGAAATAGGATGTTGACGTCAGGTATGTGCTATGTATGGTATAATAGGGTTTAAATTTAATTAATTTTAGACAGGCTGATATGATATGATTCAGATATTATAGAAAGTACTGATGAGATGTATTCGGTATTTTTTTTAGGTGTGGTGCATTCAGTTGACTATAATGAAGACTTTGATGAAGAATCTATTGATAGAGTACATCTTTTGGTACATAATATTGTGCCACCATTTTTGGATGGTAGAATTGTTTTTACCAAACAGCCTGAACCTGTGATACCAGTAAGGTATGATATGAAACTCTACTGTGAAAAAATATACCACTGTATAGAAGCAAATAAATCGGCATGCTTGTCTTCGCGGCCGCCTTTGCTATATTTCTTTTATGATATGCCGGTTGATGCAGCTGGTCATCGCACTATGGGATAGAAATTAATTTTTTTGGTCAAAATTCTGAAACATACCAATCTAACTTAAAATGAGGTGCTTTTTACTATAAAAATATTATAAATTATTACAAATGCTTTTTGGGAACCTAAAACTTATTATATGTTATTATAAATTTACACCCCCTTAACATTATTATTTTTTATTGTACAAAATAAACTAAAATGTCAGCTTGTTTGGTTAATTCGGTAGTATTCTAATCAGTAATCCGATGATTATTATCTCATATGATATACAGGGTACAACAATAGGTATGATTTTTTTAAATGGAATACCCTGAATATTATATCACGACCAAAAAAATCTTTTAAAATGCTTTAAAAAAATACTACATTTGATGTGTCTATCTCAATTAGTTTCGGAAATATGACCATCCAAATCTGAAAAATAATTTTAAATTATTCTTAGAAGCGTAATAGAGATACATCTTCCCAACTTTTTTATTTTTTAATGTATAAAATAAATAGAAAACCCTGTTTTGTTGGGTAGATTCTGTAGAATTCATATCTTTCATCAGAATGCTTTTATCTTTTATGATATACAGTATAGGACAAAACATATTAAATTTGAAAATGGAAAAACCTTGTAAATTATAAAAAAATCTTGTATCTGTCCTTATACTCAGAAGTAGCAAAAAGTAGGAAAGCAATTGTAAGTACAAAAACTGATTAAAAAAAGGTAAAAAATCTTTGACAAAAGTAGCGAGACTTCGCGAGACTGCATCGGAAACACAACAATAGCTCTTATTATTTAAACTCTTTTACTTTTTTTAGTAAACAAGGCTAAAAATAAACTAGGTAGATTAAATATTGTATATTTATGTTTACTTAAAATACATTTTCAAGTTTCTTATTACCCCAATAAAAGTCGTCATATCCTTTTATAATTTTGCGTACATGTAGTTTTAAGTATCTACTTTGAAATACACAGCATGAGCCATTAAAATTTCAAAGTTGCTTTTTTGGCCAAAATAATGGATTTCTATCCCATAGTGTATCGGCGTGTCGCTGTAAAGGATAGCGGCGCTTTTGTATAAAATAGTCCGATTGCAGGCAGCCTTTTTTATGTTTTTTGTATTATATTCAAAGGGTACCGAATTTCCGCTTTTAAAATGTTCTTACTATAGTTCTAGAATATTTTTAATTAATTTATGGAACTCAAGTTTAATTTATTTTTCTGGAAAAAATTTTTGTTACACTTTTAATTCTTTTTAGAGATCCGACTTCAGATATGGCCATGGTAGCCAGGAAAGGATCACATCTGGTTAGAGTTTTTAGAGAACAGAAGGAAAGGCGCAAAGCGCAAAAGAAGCATTGGGAATTAGGTGGAACAAAAATTGGTAAGCAATGAAATACTATTATTTTTTAAATAACCTCAAATAAGAGCGCTTAAAAAAAAACAACTAAATTTTTAAATTTTTCTAGGTAATATAATGGGAATAAAAAAGAAAGAAGACGAAGAAGATGTAAAATATAATAAAGAAGATGACACTACAGACTATAAGGCAGACCATAAGTTTGCTGAGCATATGAAAGGTAACCAAAAATACGAAAGTAGATTTTTAATTTGTCTAAGTATTCCTAAAAATAATTATTTTATGTTTTTAAAGGTAGCAATGAGGCTTCAAGTGATTTTGCAAGGAAAAAAACTATAGTAGAGCAGAGAAGATTCCTACCTGTGTTTGCTGTTAGGCAGGAATTGTTAAATGTTATACGGGAAAATAATGTAGTTATTATAGTAGGTAAGTCGGAATTCAAATAAATGAGCCAAGTTATAGAGGTGGTTTGAAAAGTTTTTGGCATGAGAGATTAAATCTCTTTTTATATACAGTGTGCCCCACTTGTCATGAATACACCATAAATTATGCTGAAGGACCTAGGTCGATGGCTCATTAGGAATATATACAGGATGTTACAAATTCGAGGAACAACTCTCTCTCTTGGGAATGGTAAGAGCTACAGGGTTGGCTAACACGGTTTTTTTTTTCATTCTTGGTTTATTTAAAGAGATATTCTAAAACAAACAACACATTACCATTGCCACTTTTTCTGTTCTTTAAAAAAAACTAAATTTAAGATCCGACGTTTTGTCTTTGAGCCACGATCATCAACTTTGTTTTTTTAATTAGGCGGAATATTTGGTTTTAAACTTAATAAACTCGTATTTTAATTCTAAATCCAACGATATATCACACTTTATACAGGGTGATTCAAAAATCGATCACGAAACTTAAGGGGGTGATTCTACTTGACAAAATAAGGGTAGAGCTTCATATAAGTTTTTTCCAAAATGTCATTTGTTTTCGAGTTACAAGCCGCCAAAGTTCAATTTTTATTTTGGTTTTTTCGCCATATTGCATTTATTTTTTAACCAATCCAGTTGATATTTGGCACACAAATCGAAATTTGCAGATTCTAAAATTTTAAGACAAAAGTACTTTTTTAAATACCGCCAGAGGGCACTAAAACTTAAAATTTATAAATAAATAAAAAACTTTTTTTTATTATTTTTAACACTAACTAAGACGTTTAGGACATATGTTTATATAAAGTTTTTTTCTTATTTTCTGTTGTAGAATCGCTCCGTAAAGTTTGCCGGTTAAGTTACTGAATACCCTGTATGTATGTAGGTAATTTGATTGAAATTGATGTACACTTTGATGTCTATTGGTGCCTAAAAGGTGAAGTTTATCGACTTTAATAAAGAGTACCTTATTTTTTAAGTTTTTCATTGTCTATAACATGGCGCCCCCAGCTTTGCGATATCTGTCAAAATAAAAAGTTATGATGTAAATAAATTTTAAGTTTTAGGTAAAGTGCTCTCTGGCGGTATTTAAAAACAGTACTTTTGTCTTAAAATTTTAGAACCTGCAAAGCTCGATTTGTATGCCAAATATCAACTGGAGGAAAGTAGTTTCTTTGTAATTGCGAAATAGTGAATGATGATGGTTTTTCGGTTCGAAACGTCGCCTCAATGTTAAGTGTGATATATTGTTGGGCTTAGAATTTAAATGTCAATTTATTAAGTTTAAAACCAAATACTGCGTCTATTAAAAAAACAAAGTTGATGATGGTGGCTCAAAGACGAAATGTCGGACCTTAAATTTAATGACATCATTTTATAGAACAGAAAAAGCGGTAATGTTATGTGTCGTTTGTTTTAAAATATCTCTTCAAATAAACCGAGAAAAAGATAAAAACTGTTTCGCAAAATTTCGGTTTTTTCTGAATAATTCTGGAACGGCTGCAAATTTTTAAAACGGAATATTGTTCAGCATAAAAATGCACAACTTTGCCTCCATTTAACTAACCTTGTATCTCTTACCGTTTCCGAGATCCTTCTATGGTGTTCCTTGAATTTGTAACAAAGTAATCTTTATTCATCACTCAAGCCATTACAAATAAAAGAAATAGCTTATCGGACTTGTCATACAAACATACACTAAGTCTAGATTTAAAAATATATAAATAAAATAAAATAAGCACAATAAGAGATTAAAATACTAATTTGCTACACACTTAAATGATAACAGACTTTCATTAAAATACAGACTACAAAAATAAAGCACAAAAACAATGGAACATCTACATTGACAGATATTCATTTACATCATAAAAGGCTTGTTCCACTAAGAAATTCTGCAAGGTATTCTTCAGAAGCGTATTATTTTCAAAATTACCAAAAAGTTGCAAAAATTTATTATAAAAAATAATTTCTTTAAATGTCGGAGAACTCTGGCCGACACTTAAGCGAGAATATGTAAGATGTAGGTGGTTACTAGTTCTTGTATTATAATTGTAAATATCAGAGTTCCTTTCAAAGTCAGCCTCATTCTGTCTTATATAAATTATTAGAAGGTATATATAGAGAGACGGGAGAGTTAAAATTCCTAAATCTATAAATGCTTGTCGGCAATGCGCACCCGGTGGTAAACCTAACATACATCTGACAATCCTTTTCTGCAAAACAAAAACTCTATTAACATATGCTGAAGCTCCCCAAAATATTAAACCATATGATATATGTGACTGAACCAAACCATAGTATGCCAATTTTAACACATTTAGCGAAACGGATACCCTTAAGTATCAAATCAAGAAGCAAGATTTACTTAATTTAGTTGTTAAATTGTTAATATGGCTCTCCCATGTCATTTTCTGATCCAATGTAACCCCCAAAAATTTTATATTTTCAACCTGAGCGATAGATTGATGATTTGCTTTAATTAACCAACTCTGGGAAATTGTTGCATTCTTTGGAAGGAAATTCATAAAAAATGTCTTGCTTGCATTTAATACTAGCCCATTATTTTTACACCAGTCACTAAATTCAACCACCGATTGATTTGCCCTTGTTGCGGTTGCTTCCATAGTGGATTCGGAAATTAAAAAATTTGTATCATCGGCATAAACAATCGTTTTCATTGGGGAGGGGCAGCTCACAGGCATATCGTTGATATATATTATAAACAGTAAGGGTCCCAGAATAGAGCACTGGGGAACTCCAGTCCGTACATTACCAACATCTGACCTGCATTTATTTATTACCACTGCCTGCTTTCTATTCGTTAAATATGATGCTACCCATTGATGAGCAACACCTCTTACCCCCAACACATACAGCTTTTGCAACATTATTGTTGTTTTATGTTACAAATAAATTTCATGAAATAATAAAAAACATTTAACTATTTTGAAGTTAAAGTATTTGACATAGTGAACATTTTTATTTACCATTGGCGTGCCGTGTTGGGAAAGGGGTAAAAAAGAAAATTAAAAAAAAATTCTTGTTATAGGTGAAACTGGCAGTGGCAAAACAACCCAGTTAACTCAGTACTTACATGAAGACGGCTACAGCAAATATGGCATGATTGGTTGCACTCAACCAAGAAGAGTTGCTGCTATGTCTGTGGCAAAAAGAGTGAGTGATGAAATGGGGACCACCTTGGGAGATGATGTGGGATATGCTATACGATTTGAAGATTGCACATCAGAGAGTACTGTTATTAAATATATGACAGATGGTAGGCTACACATACAATTAATATTTTGTTTTTTTATACAGTGTGTCCCATGATACATGTAGGGCAAATGGACCAAAAATTTTGGAGTTTTAAAACGAAATTTTGGGAAAACTAATCGCATGGTCCAAAATTAATTAATACAAGATTCTACTCCAATTGGTATTATACTAATAATACTATAACTAAAATATTGATATTATACAGGGTATTCATTTAAAAACTTTCCACTCAAGTTATCTTCGAAACGAGACAGATTTGAGAAAATCGCCGAAACACGTCAAGATATTTATTGAGGGGGAACGTTTTTACAAAAAAATTGGACGCCGCCCCTTTAACCTCTTAACCACCAGGGCCACCACCCCAAAATTCTTACATGAGAAGGCGGGTCGAGTGATACATCATTTTAAAGCTCCTGACGAGTACTTTATAACCCTAGAATATGAAGTCAATATCTTCACCTATTACAAAATGGCGGTACTTTAAAAATTACCTAAATACCTGATTTGGATGGTCATATTTCCGAAAGTAATAAAGTTAGATGTACTTAATGTGGTATTTTCTTAAAGCTCATTTAAAGATCTTTTTAACGGTAAAATAATATACAGGGTTCTTAAATAAAAAAATATGTACTTTTCTTCTACCCTGTATATTACTACCAGTATCACCATTAACTAACGGGCCCCCACGACGGGCCGCCGCTGGCTGGGACACACTGTAAGTTCTTAAAATGGTATTTGATTTATTTAGGGCTTACAAAAATAACAAGTTTTTGTATCATTGACTAGGTTTACTTTAATACATTTAAGGTATTCTGCTGAGAGAGAGTCTCCGTGAGCCCGATCTGGATCACTACAGCGCAATAATAATGGACGAAGCCCATGAACGGTCTCTTAGTACGGATGTGCTGTTTGGATTGTTACGCGAGATAGTAGCCCGGAGACATGACTTGAAACTAATTGTGACATCCGCGACAATGGACAGTAGTAAATTCTCCATGTTTTTCGGAAACGTGCCTACTTTTACGATTCCAGGTAAGTCAGATAATATTCGTAAAGTAGACTAAAATTATTTTATTTTTATTTTGACATGTGCACATAAGGGTTAGTTTATATTTATAAGGTTGCGACACATCCTCAACTTTTAGGCGGTTTGAGGTCGGGGACGCAAGGAAGGGCACTCCACGGAGAAAAGTTGGCAAGACTGGATAAAATCAAAGCTGATGATCAATCCAGTGGCGTCTAGAATTTGCGCATTTCATTTTGCATTGTTTTGAAAGCGATATTTGTTGATAGATGTAATTCCAAATGTTTTTTATTAAAAGTAAAAGAATTTACAACTTAATAATAATTTAAAACTGTATATCTCCGGCACTGAACAACATGGCCGAAAAATGGGAGATGTGACGTCATAACACGTCAAAGCAATATGGCCGAATGTCGCGACCCTATATAGACCGACTTTGATGTGCACATACATTTTGTATTTTGACATAAATAAAATATTTAAATTTGAGGTATTATTTGTACATGTTGTGCCAGTTAGAGGCTATCAATTTAGTTTTTGTGTTGCAGGTGAATTAAATTACGTTTGTTAAGGGGTTATATCCACTTGTGGTATTGCAAAAATCGTTTTTTCAAGCATATGTATAGGATTTTTAAAGCTTTAAACGCGTTTTTCTCAAAACAGTGTTTTCGAAAACAGTGACCATGATTTCTCGAAAACTACTGAACCAATCGCTCTCAAATTTTGACATAAGCTTCTTAGATATATTTTTTAGCAATTAATCTTTTGCGATAAATTTTTGATTTTTAATAAATAATTTAAGATCTAAATTTTGGACTCAAAATCGACTTTTGTGTTTAAGAAACAGCCATTTTGTCAAAAAAAAATTTTGCTTATTTTTTCTATTAATTTATAGATTACACATTTCTAAAAGTAGGTTCATTTGGTTTTTTTTTTTTAATGATCCTGTCCAAAGATATAGTGATCACCACAAAACAGAGGCTTTCAAAATATTTTTCTGACAAATTAAATATGTCGAGATATTGTTAAAAGTATACAACATGTATATACCAAATTTCAAATTAATAAATTAAAAGGGCTTCTCAGAAATAAATCATGAAAAATTCTTCTTTCGGTCTTTTAAGTGGATAATATAACCCCTAAATTAAGAGCATATGGTTCCAATAAAATTTCAAATTTCAAAATACTTTTATTCATCACTCAAAGGTTACACAATGGGTATAAACTTATCAGACTAGTCACTTATTAAAAATAAAAAATATATATCAAATTTAAACAGTAACAAAATAAACTTAATAAATATGGGACTATTCACCAGACAAAAGTAATGTATATCAGTCGCACCTTAATATCTAAAATTCTAAAAATTCTTCGACAGAGTAAAGCGCGTGCATTATTAAAAATTTCTTAATTTTATTAATAAAACCTCTCTCATTTAAGGTTATATCGACTAGCATACTA
Organism: Listronotus bonariensis; assembly: GCA_014170235.1. NCBI lineage: Eukaryota > Metazoa > Arthropoda > Insecta > Coleoptera > Curculionidae > Listronotus > Listronotus bonariensis. The sequence continues at coordinate 53,216 of JACEGR010001529.1, forward strand.
ATTTTGTTATAACACTTAATACCCATGTATACCGGAGAAGCTTGTGAAACGCTTAATCGAGAAAATGGCTGATGTATCTGTAAAGCACTCCGAGAATCATAACAGTGAATATCACTATTACGGGTAAATTGATTTTTATTCTTTCTAATGTGTGTAATCAGCAAAAAAATATACCAGCATGGAAGTGTTAGAAATTGGTACTTTATAAATAATGGCTTGCACGATGAGTGTGGATGAGCGTTGTCTATACACCTGATTATGCATTTCTGGGTTCTGAAAACTTATGGGCGGAAGAGCCCCAGAACAATAGGCCGTATTGAAGATGGGATTGCACGCAGCCAAAATACAACAATCTTAGCACGCCAGTCGATACAGTTTTCCTTAAGTTCCTTATAACATAACACACACTACTAATCTTATTACATAAAGAAAGACAATGAGATTCCCATGTTAGCTTTCCATCTAGATTCAGACCCAAAAGCCTAAAAGAGTTTGTGCTCTGTACTGATTTACCATCAACCCTTATGAGTAAATCATATTCCTGTGTAACGTTTTTTGGCATGAACTGCATAAAAAATGTTTTGTTAGGGTTTAAAATAAGACCGTTGTGGATACAATAATTTTGAAACTCGGTAGGTGCCAAATTAGATTTATGAGCAAGAAGGGCCGGGTCTTTATGTTTTACCAGTATCTTTGTATCATCAGCATAGAGCACAGTTAGATCGGGTGCACCACAGTATTCTTGAATATCGTTAACAAATATAATGAAGAACAACGGGCCTAATATGGAACCCTGTGGTACCCCCAAACCATTCTCCCTAGTAATAAACACAAATTAACAATTAAATGCTCTATTTAAAAATTATCTTTAATTTTCTTTTACAGGAAGAACTTTTCCTGTGGAAACTTTATTTAGTAAGAACCCAGTTGAGGATTATGTAGACTCTGCTGTAAAGCAAGCTCTACAGATTCACTTACAGCCTCCATCTGGTGATATTTTAATTTTTATGCCTGGGCAGGAAGACATCGAGGTGACTTGTGAAGTAAGTAGTTCTTTTTTCAGTAATTTATACAGGGTGTAAAGGAAATAATATCTACAGGGTGATCATTTTTAAATCGGCACTATTGCTAACTTCCTTATTATTGGAGAGTCGGTTAAATTAGTAAAGTTGCAATACTTTTTTCGCTGATTAACGTGCTGCCAACCGAAGAACAATGGAATATCAGGTTTTGATTTATTACAAAAAATTTACCTTTTTAAATGGAACACCCTGTAGGGGAAGTGGGGAGGCTTCATACGGTTTTTATATTTTGCTTTGTGGAATGCCGTGTTTTAGGTATATCTCTTTTAATTTATGACACACTAGTAGCTTAACTATTTTATCTTGTAGTAGAACCTTAATATTATTAAAAATCTACATGCGCGAGTTTACATAAGACTTTAACAAAAAAAAGCAAAATGTATGAATGTACCCCATTAGTGGGGTACATTCATACAACCGAAGGGGCACATTTAACATCACTATTAATTCGTCATAATTATTGTTTATTATTGTTTTATACCATACTACGGGGGTTTTTTGAGGCGCTGATCACGAATCTGAAAGATTTTTTGGCGGAAACGTTTCGTTCTCGAGATATTCATCATCAAAGTTCAAATTTGAACTAAGCTTATTTTCACTATATTCCCCTTCTTTTCACACAATTCTTGATTTAAAGCTTAAGTGTCACACAATATTTGATTTTCACCTTTTAAAACCCTGTTTTTCTACGTTTTTACATTATTTTTGCATTAAATTACTTGGCTTTTCTTTGATAATGCGGTAACCATACATACACATAGGTCTTCATGGCACACTGGGATTGAAATGATTCAAAGTATAGCTATGCATTTTAATGCAAAAATAATGTAAAACACTTAAAAAACGGGGTTTTAAAAGGTGAAAATCAAATATTGTGTGCCACTTTAGCTTTAAATCAAGAATTGTGTGCAAAAAGAAGGGGGAATATTGTAAAAAAGGATTAGTTTAAATTTCAAGTCTAATGATGAATATCTCAAGAACGAAACGTTTCCGCCAAAAATTCTTTCAGATTCGTAATCAGCGCCCCAAAAACCCCTGTATACCAAATTTCGTCAAAATCGGAGTTGCCGCAGGTTTCTAGAAAATTACCAGCTATTTAATAGATCTTTCGAATGGTGATATAATATACAGGGTGTTTCATTTAGAAAAAGTACTGTTACAGACTTTCAAAAATGTGTTTAGGTTAAAGAATTTTAGCGAGTTAGGATCATTTAATTTAGTTTGTTAATTTATTTAATTAACTTAACCGAATTATCCATTGAGAACTTTTATGCCATCCTGTACCATGGAATTTTCGCGATATTTCTCCAAAATTCTAGATCATTCTTCACTCTTCCACATTACTATAATAGGGCGACAGAAAACCTTCAAATTATTATTATAGATTCGACTTTTGTACTGTAAACTTCGAGACATTGACATGTGAAGATTTTGTCGTTGTTGTCACCATAGTTACATTCCATTGTTAATAAAGGTATATAAACGAAGACACGTGTTTTTATACAAGGTGATTCGGAACAGTACTTTTTTGTAATAAATCGAACACCCGATGTTCAATTGTTTTACGGTTGGCAGCATGTTAATCAACGGAAAAAATACTACAACTTAACCGACTCTGTATCTCCAATAATAAATAAATAAGTTAGCAATAGTGCCTATTTAAGTTTGATCACCCTGTATATAAGGAATAATTTCTAGGTTTTGGCAGAACGCCTAGCAGAAATAGATAATGCTCCAGAACTCTCAATTTTGCCAATCTACTCACAATTACCCTCAGATTTGCAAGCGAAGATCTTTCAAAGGTCGCCTGAAGGTATAAGAAAATGTGTTGTTGCCACTAATATTGCCGAGACTTCACTTACGGTAGATGGTATTATTTTTGTTATTGACAGTGGCTATTGCAAGTTAAAAGTCTATAACCCAAGAATTGGTATGGATGCGTTGCAGGTAAGGAAAAATATCAATAATTTTTGTAAGTTAGTCCAATTATAAAGATGCCTTTTGCTTTAAGGCAAAGTTGATTGATGAGATAAGGTTACGACATTCGCCATATTGACTTGCGCGGCTGTGACGTCAAGTCGGGCCATTTTCGGCCATATTTGATTTTAGGCAGATCAGTGGCGTAGAATTAAGGAGAAAACAAAAAAGAACTGTATGTTGTGAACAAAATTTATTGGAATATATTAATAGGCATAACTTAAAATAACACTATAAAAGTAATTTAATTATTGAAAATTAAAAATTATCAAAGCGACGACAGGACGATGAGGCACCTGGCAGAACCAAACAATTTCCATGGTTCCGTAAGTCAAAAACCATTTTAAAAACTTTGCATATAGGGTGTCCGCTAATTAATGGTACACAGAAAAACCACAGATTCCTTATGCAAAAATATTAACCAAACATACCTAATATCCAAAAGTTTATAATAAGGAAGATACAGGGTGTCGTAGTGAAAAGAAAAATTAAATTTATTTCGATAATTTTTCTTGCCTTTTTGAATATTTTAATAAAACATGGTATCTAGGGGTTTTTAAACATTAGCTTTTCAGATCGGATATTAATTTTTATGTGTAGACTAGAGAGGGTTAGGTACACTGTTTAAAATACTCTAAAACGTCCCAATTTTCTTGTGCTACTCTGTATGTACCATCTAAATAAACTAGTAAGTTTCTCCTATGCTTCCTGCACAAAAAAGTAATGAGGTATACTTCGTAAGAATCGGTCTTGGCAACCGTTTTCAAGATTTCAAATGACAGCATTAAACTTATAAAGTCTTATCTGCAAAATAGATCTCAAACAGTGAGAGTCTCTCGGGTGCTATCAGGGGAAAGTGAGTTGAACATTGGGGTGCCTCAATATTATTTCTTATATACATAAATGATCTTCCCAATATGGATCGTATGGTCAAGTTCACACTTTTCGGATGACACCACGGTGGCTTTCGCAGGGGATACTGTTGAGACTACGCTTGAGGGCGCCAGGGCTGCGCAGGAGAAGGTTCAACAGTGGTTCAATGCCAATAAATTACTGCTTAACACAGCCAAAACAAAAAATGTGTTATTCTCAATGCGAGATGTGGGTAACCAAAATGATAATATAGATGAAGTCAGATTTCTTGGAGTAAATTTGGACCCAAAACTCCAATGGAACGTTCACATCAATAATTTGTGTAAAAACTAAGTAGTAGTCTCTTTATACTGAGAAATCTGGCAAATTGTGTGTCTCTTGATATATTAAAAACAGCTTATCACTCTGTATTCCACACACATCTCGCATATTCGATCATTGCATGGGGCCATGCTGCGGATACTCATAGAGTTTTTGCCTACACAGAAAGGCCCTTAGAATTTTGGATAATCTTGGTTTTAGAGACGACTGTAAACATGCATTCATCTCTCATAGGATATTAACAGTGCCCTCACAATATATTTATGAAAACTTAAAATATATAAAACAACATGAGTCCCATTATGTGACCCATCAAAGTATACACACCTACAATACAAGGCATAAACAAGATCTAGTTCCGGCTTATTGGAGAGTGAAAAGGTGTCAAAGTGGCCCAGGACACTGGGCTATAAATTTTTTAATATATTACCTGAAAATATTAGAGTTCTGCCATATAAGAACTTTGAGAAGAAAGTAAAAACCATATTATTGGATAATGCTTTTTATTCGGTGGACGAGTACCTCCGTTTTAGGTTTTAAATGTGGTTGTCTCTGCTATTTTGTTTTTAATTATAAAATGATGTTAATTTTAACCGTACTTGTGATTTGTAACTACTGTACATTTTAAATATTATTTTAATTTTAATTTTAGAGCCTAAGTATATTGTAAAAAACAAGGCTATAAAAGTATGTTATATCTAGTTGTAACCTTATCTTTTGACGTATGTAAGACAATTTGTCGATAACATGAAAATAAATGAATTAAGATATTCACGTTTTAGATGTTCAGTGCACCCTAAAGTGCCTTCAATAACATCGTATTAGAGATAATTACAACTGCTGAGATATAAATAACTGATATCTAATAACTCCTGGATACCGAGTTTTATTAAAATGTTTAAAACATATCAAAAATTATCGAAATGCATGAATAAAAAATATTTATATCTCTTTAACACCCTGTATCTTCCTTATTATCAACTTTGGGATATAGGTACGTTTGTTTAAATCCTAATAGGTATTTTCGCATAAGAAATCCGTGGGTTTTCTGTGTACCATTAATTAGCGGACACTCATCTGTATCATATGTATATAAAAACACTAAAGACTGAAAACTATACGACTAAAGACTATCAAAATCTCTAAAATAAAACGAGTCCGAACCCATAATATGTGAAGTCTTTATTGACTAACCAAAAACATTCACAACTGGAATTTCTGGCAAAATATAAAACCAAAACGAAAATGGCAAATTTCCAGTTTTCACCAAATAAAGCTTCGACAAGCCACGACTCTGTCATCAGCTGATAATGCTACCAACTTTAAACAGAACTGCCAACCGAAATCGTAATTCTCACACCCTCACGTCTCTGACAAAAGCTATCCCCGGTCTTGCTTATGTCTAAACCCCTTCTCATAAAGGAACTCTGGCTAAGAGCTGTTTTTCTTGTATCATTTTGAAGTTTTTCTTAGTCATCTTACGATAGCTTAAAGTTTTTTTCGGTTAAATATGTTTAGGTGTTAGGTTTTTAGGTTTTTACTGTCTTTAAAAAGGTGTGGAATAATGCTACCTACAAATTTCTAATGGTAAAATATGACGATTTAACCCAGCTTACCCAGGTTTAAAAGTAGACGATTTCGAAGTTACAGAATGTCAGAAATGCGATCTGGTTTTAGTTTTTTATAGATAATTTTGTAAGTAATAGATGTATTGTCACCATATTTGGTTAGAGCTGATTTTGGAAGTTTAAACGTTAAAATCTGCTTTAAATTTTATTATAACTAGGGCTGGCAAAAACCGAACAAAAGCAAAACCGGTTAACCGGTTTGTAAAACAACTGGTTTCGGTTAAAACCGGTAAACCGAATATTGAAAAACCGGTTTTTAAAACCGAAAAACCAAAACTGGTTTTTAAAATGAAAACGGTTTTCAAAACCCAAAAACCGTAACCAGTTTCAACTAAACAAAAAAAAAGGTTCCCATTTGAAAAAAACAAAGTTGATATGAATGTGACCTTAAAATTGTAGTCAAGGTCACAAACTAGTGATACCAATAAATTTGCCCCTTAATTTCAAACAAGTTTTACTTAAAACATATTCTTTTAAAATGCGACGTTTTCTGGTTATTTGCTTATTTAAGGTTAAATGGACCACCCTGTATAATCTGTCAACCAATATCCGATATTACAAAATGAATAGTATTTATTTTTTTAGGTATAAACCGCAATCAACCAAAAACCGATTAATTGATATTCGAAGAACCGGTTTTCGGTTTTGGTTCGATTATTTAAAAAACCGATTATCCGAAAAACCGGTAATCGTAAACCGGTTTTAGCCAAAACCGCGGTTAACCAAAACCGGTTAACTGAAAAACCGGTTTCACAGATCAAAAACAAAATAACTTTTTTGAGTCATTCTGTATTTAAATTTTAGGTAAAAATTCTATTTCTTTTATATATTTTTCCTAAAAAAGGTATACATGGTAATGGTTGATTTGATCAACTGTTTTTAAGATATCTGAATTTTAAAAAAATAATAACTTTCTGTATGGCCAGGTCTAAGTTACACGGGATATTTCAGAACAAGATGTTAATTTTTGAGATTGTAAATCCTTAGGTGATTTTAAGAAAAAAGTTCAAATAAATATCCTGTTTGCCTTAACTGTGAAAATACGGGGTAGTAATGTAGGATATTTAGGATCTATGTTTATATTATGAACTTCTTAAAATCACTTAAGGATTCACACTCTCAAAAATTAGCATCTTATTCTGAACAACCCTGTATAGCTTAGACCTGGCCATCGACGCTAAATTTTTAAATGATGATATTTCAAAAATGGCTGTTCAAATCAACTTTTGCCACATATAACTTTTTTAGATGTTGAAGAATAAGAATTATTCTTTAAAAGTTAAATGCAGATCGGCTCAAAAAGTTATATTATTATAAATGCCTACAAGATATTGCATGTGACGACCTCTTATTTTTACAGTAAAAATAAGAGCAAATTTAAAATTTTCACCCCTCAAAACTCGCTCTAGAGGAATATTGTGAAAATACACCTATTATTATTAAAATTATGTGTAAAAAACTAAAATCAGATTTAACTTTTGACACCCTGTATCTTCGAAATCAGTCTCTTTTGTAGTAAGGTGAGTTGGGTAAAATAGTGACATTTTAGCCTGAGGTACCAATTTTTCCCCATCCTTTTAGAGACACCCTGTATGAATAAAACCAGTGTGACCTCCTCAAAATTCAGTTTTTCCATTCTAGATATATCCTATATCGCAAGCCAACGCAAACCAACGGTCAGGGCGTGCCGGTCGTACAGGACCGGGCCAAGCCTTCCGTCTCTACACCGAGAGGCAATACAAAGATGAGCTTCTCATTACAACAGTTCCCGAGATACAGCGTACAAATTTAGCTAATACTGTGTTACTGTTAAAATCGCTGGGTGTACAGGATTTGTTGCAGTTTCACTTTATGGACCCTCCTCCTCAGGATAATATTTTGAATTCTTTGTATCAGTTGTGGATATTGGGGGCACTTGACCATACAGGTAAGCATATGATTTTTTGTTTGGGCGGGCCACAGTGCAGCGAGCTTAGTCAAAGTCAAAGTCAAAAATCTCTTTATTCAATAAAGAAATTGTAAATACAAAGTTGAATGAATGGCGTCAATGGGTAGGGAATTAAATCCTTTTAAGTTTTACCCATCTATTATTGATCTGTAATACCTTAGAAACGGAATATGTTAAGGTAGCAATAATACCTGCTATCATATCTAGGGCATTATAAGCGGGCGTTATGATAATTCCCGCTTATAATGCCCTAATGCGCTAATATGGAAATTTTATTGCTTATCCAATTTTATTTCTCTCACAATAAAGATCAAGTTTATACAAATAATAATTTTTATTTAAACAATAATAACTTTAGACTTCTTCGGGACGTATCCTTTCGACTTAACTTTTAAAAAAGATATGAGACGATGGTATTGCGAAATGTCTATATTTTCATAGACCATCAACGTAGACCTTAGGGTGGAATACTTGGTCCAGAGAGAGTTCGGACTGTATTTTTCTGACTAAAAATAAGAGTTTGTTAAACATATGTATTAAAATAAAATCAATAACTTACCAGTTCCTGAAAATATGCAATTAAAACTGTTTCGGTTTTTGCAGAATTGCGTTCACATCTTTCCAAATACCAAATATGCCATACTCCCGATCATACTGTTGCCTTGATTTAACTGGCAAAAGATTTTCGGTCGCTTTTATGGCCTTTTCTCTTATATTTTGTGGAATTTCTTCCATTTTGAGCAAATCGTTAAATAAAAAATGACAACTGACTAACTGATAGAAACATCAAAGTCAAACTTAACACCAGTCATTATCTACTTACGTATACAGGTACAGGTGCAACTTATTTTTTATATTGCGAATAAATAATGTAATTAGTCATTGAAAAACTCTTTTGGGTAAAACATAAAGCATTGTATGCACCACGGGCTTTACTGGACTATAATGCCCATCAGGTCGAAATCTAGCCCTCGGGCTATTTTGACCTTCAAGGCATTATAGTCCTAGTAACGCCCTTGATACATAAACAGCTATAAATAATACAAAATAACTTGGCCTAAGAATATTTTTATAAAAAGTAATTCACAAAACTAAGCCTAAACTTGTTTTATTTTAATCCTAGTTCCTACATTCGTAAAGCACACAGGTTTGAAAAGAAGCTGTTTTAAAAATTTAATTTACTTAAAACATTTGTACAAAAAAGTTTTAAAAAATGTGAAGAGACAAACCAGAAAGATCCACGAACATTCTGTAAAGTAAAAAAATTGACAAAATCATGCATAAAAAGACAAAATACATTTAGGTACATAAGAAGAAGAGTAAAAAAAATATGGAAAAAGCAGAACATATATTTAAAAAAAGTTAAAAACTCATTTTGATTATATGGTTCTATTTGAACTAAAAGATTGAAAATATTTATTTAAAAAATTTAAAATCTGTCGCTGACCTTATCTCATTTGGTAACTTGTTAATGAATTTAATGGCTGAATAGGTAGGCCCTTTTTCAGTGCTAGATAATCTATGCTGAGGGACATTGTACCCTAGTGATCTAGTGTTAAAGCAATGCCTTATTTCGAAAGCTGTAAATTTATCTCTATTTAAACATAAACAAAAGACATTCATAAATAAACAAACCTGAGAGAGTAAGTATATTCAAATCTCTGAATTTTTCCCTGCATGGGTCACGATATCCTATGCCCAAAAGAACTTGCACTGTCCTCTTTTGACTTTTAAAAACTCTCTTAGAGTCACTAGTTCCACCCTAGAATATCAACCCATAACGAAGTACCGAGAAAATATTTGCAAAATATAATATTTTAATCATCCCTGCTTAGATATTTTGACATGACTCTTATGGAGTAGATTGATTTGTTAACTTTTTGCAAACCTCTGTAATTTGTGTCCTCCGTGTGAGCTTATGGGGCTGTTGGACAAAATTAATATATCCAAACGAAATAAAGATAGACATGTCATATGTTGTATTTTTGTAAAGCTCTTTGGAAAATCTTTATAATGCTGATATAATATACAGATTATACAGGTTGTTGCATTTTAAAATACTTTACTTTTTGTCCTACCCTGTATACTTTAGGAAATTATAAAAGTTTATAGTTGAGTCGAAAGAAAAACAGAATTAACCCAATAAACTGATATTTTTGTTAATATTTTAGGATTAAAAAGAAAAATTTAAGGGGTTGTAAAATTAGAACTGGACTTCCGGTGGTATTTATACTTACTGTATACAGAGTTCTTTTAAGTTAATACTTTTCTTTTAAAACTGTATAAAATGTTCGATATCGATATATTGAGAAGTTAAATATCGATGAAGATTATCGATATTTGATCTCCGATATATCGATATTTGAAAATAATCGATATATCGTTGCCATCCCTAACTGTGCGGCTCCTGATGTCCGAAACGCAAATTTTCTAGGTGTTTAAATAAAACTAAAATATTATGTTTTGCTATTTTAGGTGTTTTGACAAAACTGGGTCGCCAAATGGCTGAATTTCCTCTAGATCCTCCTCAATGCCAAATGCTTATTGTATCTACTCAAATGGGGTGCACTGCAGAAATTCTTATTATAGTGTCAATGTTATCGGTTCCCTCGATATTTTATAGACCGAAAGGCAGGGAAGAAGAAGCTGATGGTGTGAGGGAGAAATTTCAGGTAGGTGTCCTAAGTACTTACCTTAACTTTTAGTACCTACCCTGACCACCAGATAGCGAAAGTTACAAGTCATTTGGCACCGGACCAATCAGAAAATTGGTCGATGCCCATGTCGAGTTTCTATTGGTCGATTGGACTACTTTCGCTATCTGGTGGTCAGGGTAGGTACTAAAATTTCAGGGTACACGCTGAAATCTCACTTGTGAGCTCCTACGGGATGTGTATCCTTTGGTATGACGAAGTTTTCTTTAAAAAAATAAAGCCATTTACATAGTGATACAGTATTCATTTAAGTCTGAAAAATATATATAAAGCTTTCTTTATCACCACTTTTTTTTATGATAGCTTATTGTTTAATCTACCAAAAAAATCTGTCAACAGCGAAGTTCATCCCAAAATATATACTCGACCAAAAACTTTACCACTCCGTCACAAAATTTTTAATATTATCAAAACTGACAAAACATTTGAATCGTTATTTCAGGATTGGTTATATCTTTCGGAGTTAAAAATTAGTCTTGGAATTTATGTTGCTTCGTTTAAAATTTTTCGTAACATTATACAATATGCTTAACTAAACTTCTTTCGCGCTGATTTACAACTCTGTCACGTAATTTTTGCCACGAAAATATAATTTTAATATTTTTTAAATGTGCACATATGTCTTTAGTATAGTGCATATTGAAATATAAATAAAAATATAATATTAGTAATTCTCAAGTAATTCTCTTGAATTTTTCATTTTTAACTGATGGAAACAAGGAGACACTACAATTTTAAAACTATAAAATCCTGTATCTCGAAAAGAAATCGTTGTTGGATTTTTTTTTTATTTGAATATTTGTTTCTATTTTCCTGCACTTTATACGGTGTGAAAAGGAAACTACCAACTTAAAATAACCCTGTATATTAAAGAGTGTTTGACTTCTTTAAAAACGTTTAATAATTTTTAAAGCCCACCATCGTCCTAAGTAAACACTTTGTATATTAAAGTTTATTAAAGGAAATTATATGTTCCACCAAGGATCTTTCGGTCTACCGTTGTACCTACCGGCCATTTCTAGACACCCTGTATATGCCTAAGTATTTTTAGGTTCCAGAAAGTGACCATTTGACCTTCTTAAATGTCTACAACCAATGGAAACAAAACGGTTATTCGTCTCATTGGTGCAACGAACACTTTATTCACATCAAAGCAATGCGAAAAGTCAGAGAAGTCAGGCAACAATTAAAAGATATAATGGTTCAGCAGAAGCTGGAAATTAAATCCTGCGGAACTGACTGGGATATAATCAGGAAGTGTATTTGCTCGGCGTATTTTCATCAGGCTGCAAGGTTAAAAGGTAAAACAAAAATATTGAAAAAATGTATACCGGGTGATGCATCGCCCGGCGGGACATAGGAAATCCCATGTAATTTTGAATGGGGTCAATTATTGGCTCCCCTAATTATTTTAGATAAAAATTCTATTGAAGTTTATTAAAGAGCATGCAAATCTACGTACATGGTAAAAACTTTAGATTTTTCGGTTAACCCGTTCGCTAGTTAGATGCTAATATATTTTTAAAAATTGTTACATTATTATCGCCTCATATTTATGAACAACAATAAAAATACCAGTGCACATACCGTTGTAATTTTGAAATTTAGTGCTTTATTATTATCAAAAAATCGTAGAGCGAAAAGATTAACCATGAGTTATACTAGTGAAGAAAAAGTATTGATGATTAAATGGTACTATCAAGGAAATAGTTACCAAAAGGTGTCGGACATGTTCGCTGCTGAGTATCCGAATAGACCGAAACCCGGAAAATCAACAGTCGATAGGACTCTCAAAAAAATTGAGACCAAAGGCACAGTGATAAATAACTGCAGATGTGAAGCTAGGGAGTATCAAAGAGAAGAAAATGTAAGAGATGGAAATTTTTTTGCACGTGGAAGAAAATGAAGGGAAGGTGAGTACAAGGAAACTTCAGGATATCATAGGAAAAGATCAATCAACAGTGCTCTGGATTTTGAAAAGGCATAAATACATTTCATACAAATATGAAAGATGTCAAGAGCTAAGGGATGGGGATGAAATACGACGGCAGGAATTTTGTTTTGACATGATGGAAAGGGCAAATATGGACAGGGAATTTTTAAGAAATATTTGTTATACTGATGAGTGCACATTTACGTTAAACAATGAACACAATCATCAAAATTACCGATACTGGATCAAAGAAAACCAACACAGATTTGTCGAAACGAGGACGCAATATCCACAGAAAGGGATGTTTGGGCGGGGATTTTCGGACAACATATTATTGGACCATTTTTTCTTAATCAAAATTTGAATGCAGAATTTTATTTGAAGCTACTCGAAGAACTAATTTTACCCGCTTTAAATGATGTATCCAGGGAAAATCAGGAAATTTGGTACCAAATGGTTGGCTGCCTGGCACATAATACCCTGGCTGTTCGGGAATATTTACACAATGCTTTTAATGGAAATGTTATTGGCCTACATCACACCATAAATTGGCCAGTCAGGTCTCCTAATATTTCGCCAAATGACTTCTTCCTCTGGGGCCATTTAAAAAGCATGATATACAAGGATAAAAATTACTCTAATCTAGATGAGTTAAAAAATGCTATTTCTGCAGAATGCAATAAAATTTTAATTTACCAGTTAGCTAATGTAAGAAGACAATTTTATGAACGTCTGGGTTATTGTCTAGCAGTCAATGGAGGAATATTTAAAAAATTTCTTAAATATTAAGTTTATTTCCAACATATTAATTATTGTAATAATATTAATAATTTATTGAAGCATGTAAATATTATAAATGTCATAAGTTCTTGAAATTTGTTACTCTAGTTTAGTTTAACTTAACTTAATTCGTTTGTATAAATACAACTTTAAGTCTTTTCACTTCTCACAAATATGAGGCGATAATAATGTAACAATATTTAAAAATATATTAGCATCTAACTAGCAAACGGGTTAACCGAAAAATCTAAAGTTTTTACCATGGACGTAGATTTGCATGCTCTTTAATAAACTTCATTTCTTCAATTATTGGCTCCCCTAAAATAATAAGGGGAGCCGATAATTGACTCCATTAAAAATTACATGGGATTTCCTATGTCCCGCCCGACGATGCATCACCCGATATGTATTAGACTGATTTAAAAAAAATTGACCATTTTCTTTCTTAATTATGTCGAAAATATTGTTGGAAATAGAGGGCCTACACAGCCTCTGTGCTTAGAGCCTCAGAAACTCTTAATCCGCCACTGACAATAACGGTTAACCATTAAACATCTAAATGGGGGTTATGGTACTTATCTTACTTATCATTCTTTTACAGGTATTGGTGAGTATGTCAATTGTCGTACAGGAATGCCCTGCCATTTACATCCAACGTCAGCATTGTTTGGATTAGGCAACACTCCAGACTATGTCGTATACCATGAGTTAGTTATGACAGCTAGAGAGTACATGCAGTGCGTTACAGCAGTCGATGGACATTGGTTAGCAGAATTGGGTCCCATGTTCTTCTCTTTGAAAGGTAAATAAAATAAAAATTACTTTTTCTCCGATCGAGCGGATATGTACATATTTCCAATAAGTGTTTGTACCTCCAAAAGGCGTTTTTCCTGTAGGTGGAAGTTGTTGATAGGCAATGTACCTTTCCGGCCATGGCCGGAAATATTTTTCCGGACACTCACCTTTCCTCCTTTAAATACTCGCTGATGACGTTTGTCGAAATCAATCAACAATACATGCCAATGTGATGTCATAGTAACGTGTTATACCGAGTTCAAATAAATATAATGTTTTTATTTATTCAAGTAACAAAATGTGTTTTATTATTATGCCACCTAAAGCAAAAATTTTAAAAAATGCTTTGATCGGAGAAAAAAAAGTATGTGCAACTCGTAGGAAAAAAGCATATTTTTAGAACTCTTGGTGGTTGCTGGATTTGGCTAAAGCTTCGTCCAGCAAACTGCACCATTGTCCGGAAATACAGGGTGATTCGAAAATCGATCACAAAACTTAAGGAGGTGATTCTAGTTGACAAAATAAGGGTAGAGCTTCATATAATTTTTTTCAAAATGTCATTCGTTTTCGAGTTGCAAGCCGTCAAAGTTCAATTTTTATTTTGGTTTTTTCGCCATATTGCATTTATTTTTTAACCAATTCAGTTGATATTTGGCACACAAATCGAGCTTTGCAGATTCTAAAATTTTAAGACAAAAGTACTTTTTTAAATACCGCCAGAGGGCACTTTACCTAAAACTTAAAATTTATTTACATCAAAACTTTTTTATTTTGACAGATATCGCAAAGCTGGGGGCGCCATTTTATAGACAATCAAAAACTTAAAAATTAGGTACGCTTTTTTAAAGTCCATAAACTTCACCGTTTAGGCACCAATAGACATAAAAGTTTTCATCAATTTCAATCAAATTACCTACATACATACAGGGTGTCCTGTAACTTAACCGACAAACTTTACAGGGCGATTCTACAACAGAAAATAAGAAAAAAACTTCATATAAACATATTATGTCCTAAATGTCTTAGTTTTTGAACTACGGTGTGTTAAATATTTAAAAAAAAAAATTATTTTTATTTTTAACACCCGCTGAATCCGAATCTGTGGTCGGTTTGATCCCATGAGGTCTGGGTCAAGGTCATTTAAAGGTCAAATCATCAAGACTTATAGAAAATAGACCATAATCATGGTATCTTTATGTTTTTGGAGTCGCTGAATTCAATTCCGGGGTCAGTTTAACCCCATCAGGTCATGGTCAAGGTCATTTAAGGGTCAGCAACCCAAAAATCCTTAAGATATCAGAATTATGGTCTATTTTCGATAACCTTTGAGAATTTTACCTTGACCTCGACCTAATGGGATTAAGAGGTCGATTTGACTTCGGATTCTAACAACATGAAGATACCACAACTGTGGTCTATTTTCAATGAACTTTGATAATTTGACCCTGAAATGACCTTGGGGTCAAATGGACCCCGGATTTTGACTCTGACTTTGATGAATTTTAATGATATGACCTTGAAATGACCTTGACTTTTTTTTTTTTTTTAGAAACGGGTAAATCTGGTAGGGCGAAGAAAAAACAAGCTGCTGAACACTTATTAGAAATGGAAAATCAAATGCAAGTGGCTCAGGAAGAAATGAAAGCTAGAAAAGAGGCTGCGGAGAAAAAAGAGGCCGCGTTAAATAAGGGGCAAGAAATTATTTCCGCCGGTGCTACTCCCAGAAGAACGCCGGCACGTTTCGGGCTTTAAACAGAACATCTTCGTCAGGCATTAAAAAAATATACAGTGTGTCTTTGTAAATTGGCTAAATTGGCGTCATATGTTAAAAAGTTACTCCCTATAAAAAATTCTGCATGTGCCTAAACCTAAAATTCAACCATCAGATGTTAAATTTATCAGTCATCTACGAGGTTTGGCCAAAAATGTAATTTTTCCTGAAGAGTAAAGTGCCTGTATTTTTGTTAATATCGAAAATTGTTAATAAGAAAAGATGTTTAAAATAAAAATTACTTTGAAATATGCAATTTTATTTAATTACAAAAAAATTTTTTTTGATTTTTTTTCAGCAATAATCGAGAAAATTTAAACTTAAATTTTCTCGATTATTAGTGTTTTGTACAGGGTTGACTATTTTTTCACTTAATTTGCTAAGAAATCTTCTATTTTAATTTATACACTTTTTATTTATATAAACTACCGATGGGGGCGCTGCTAAACGTAAACAAAGTCGAAAAAAGCAGGTAATATGCGGGTAGCTAGCTTTGATCCTGTTACGGATTTCGGGTACTGAAACGGTTTAAAGTACTGTTTAAGTTTCAATACAGCCGTAAATTTATAACGTATGTCCTAAAAGTTTTGGCACAAAACTCATTGTCTTTAATTTTAACAAAAACAAAATAATATCAAGTTGCCTTTGAAAACAAAAGTTTAATTACTTTATTTACTGTCAGTTGAGATTTATTTATTTTGAAGTTTTCGCTTTAAGATGTCGTATAAATTAGAAATAAGAAAAAGTATCTACAAGTTAGTTGGGCGGATACCCAAAGCTGAAATCTGTTGAATATTCCAAAATGAAAACATTTCACGCAGAACCATCTATAGAACAACAGCAGAGTGCGAGCAGGGAATACCATGTCTGAATCTCCCAAAAAGTGGAAGACCAGGTGCATTTACCGCACAGAGGTCAGAGAGATTGGTGAGAAGAGCAAAAAACCAGATTGGAATGTCAACGAGGAGACTGGCTAGGCAATACAGATCTTCTAAGAGTACGATATCGTTGGAATTGAGGAGGACTGGTCTTAAATATCGAAAGAGACGTAAGTGCCCCAAATACATTCAAGCGCAGCTTCTTCGTATACCAAGATGCTGTCGTCAACTGAGGCGGGTACATTTTGCCAATGAAAAAATCATTATTTTAGATGACGAAAAGTATTTCACTTTGAGTAATTCTGAAATGAAGGGAAACGATGGATTTTATACGTAGAGGAATGCCCTGACAATGTTAGATACAATCATAAAGCGAAATTTGCAGATAAAATCCTTGTCTGGTGCGCAATTTCTAACAGGGGTGTATCCCGACCTTTTGTGGGAAGAGTGAGGGGTGAAGCTTTGAATAGTCAGAGCTATATTGATAACTGCCTTTCCAAATTGCTTCAGTTTGTCCGCGAACATTATGCTGATGACGATATCATGTTTTGGCCAGACCTAGCATCATGCCATTACTCAAGAGATACCCAAAACTGGCTTCGACAACACCACATACCTTTTGTTCCCAAAAACGATAATCCTCCAAACTTGCCGCAGGCTCGCCCAATAGAGGATTTTTGGGCTGTACTGTCTAGAAAGGTTTATCATTGAGGCTGGGAATCACAAGATGAGGAACAATTAAGACGGCGAATTTACGAGAAATTAAGAGAAATTGAACTGAATTCCGTCCAGGACCTCATGAGAGACATTCGAAGAAATTTGCGTCTGGTAGAGCAGAATGGGCCACTCCACATAATTCGATAGTATAGTTTAGTTAAGTATTGAGTTGTAATTTATGATAACTAGTTAGTGTTTAAATAAATTTCTTCATTAAATAAAAAACCGATAAATATTGTGTGCCAAAACTTTTAGGACATACGTTATAGATTTATAGGTATTAAGTGTATTAAAACTTATTTTGTAAGTTTGAGTAGTGCCCTTGATGGTTTAACAGAGTTTTTGTTAGTGATGATTACTACAGATAGCGCCATGTAAAACTTTTTCGGAATGAGTGAAGAACTGTTTTTGACGCTAAGCTCAGTATTTTCATACCTCAATTGCACTCCCGATAGTAGGTGCACAGTGGAAGGAGAAGAATTCTTGAATTCCAACCATATTATTTTAATTATACACACGTCGGTTTATTTTAAATGTTAATGGCTTTTCTGATGCGTTTTAATATAGGTGAAAAGAAAGAGTTTTTGATTAAAATGATAGCAAAACACACAGCTATTCACGCACAAGGCTCAAAAACGCATGTTAAACATAACGAAGTAAAGAAATAATAATATATTTATATCCATTTCAATAGTTAAACATGTCCGATCACCTGTTTTCTTAGGTTGCGCCGTTGACCACCATCGGTCTCATTGATCTTTGAAATCGCAAAAAAATATTTACATTGTTATATAATATATGTATATTGTATACTGAGGCCTTTATGTAATAAAACGCCAAATCCATTAAGTAGGTATTGTAAATAGAAAATATATACATTATATAAAAATATATTTATAAAATTTTGAGAAGAATATATATATTTTTGCATTTACCCTAAAGCCTGTTTCCACAGGTTTACACTATACCAAAAGTTAAGTACCGTAGAAACAACTAAATAGGGACACTTAGTATTGCCAACATAGTCACCATATACTGTAAAACTGGACCTCAATTTTATGGTATAAACCAATTAGTTCTAGCTAATAGCTATACAGTCTCCTAACTAAAAATTTATTCATGACTATACGCGCATTTAGTGTGACGTCACACGATGTTGACGTTATTCTACCCTCAAGCACATACCTATTAGAGGCAGTCTTGCCGCTTAGCTGTGCAAACAATCGCATGCTTAAAAAGCAATAAACTTTAGCTCTGTTGTAGTAGTATAGGCAGAAAAAGAAGTGCAAACAAGTTTTACCAACATTTTATTAATAAAAATACAGCACTTACAAATAATAATTTTATGAGATAATGTGTTGATCCACTTTGATTGTAACAACCTGCAACAATATATTAAAATATTATAATAAACTACTTCTATTTTAAAAAATATAAAAGAAGTGATAAAAAAACTAATTCAAAACTAAAAGTTTGCCCTTATACCAAGTTTTGATCTCCTGTTGATACTTTTTTATTCTTTGAAAAATTTTGAGATACCTGTCTACACTTTCCTAGTAATTTATAACAAATATTTTTATACCCCAGAAGACATATGTTAACATGCTTATTGTTTTTATAATTTAAATAAAACAAGTCCAGTTAAACTTATACTTTAAAAAAGTATTACCACCGTACACACAACTCGTAGTGGTTTCACAGTCCCGCAACACATGCAATCGTTCACATCAAAGTGCAGACCAGCCGATATATCGCCTTCGGGTTTAGAGCTTTCGCCGGTAAGAGCCGTCCGTTTAATTGAGCCACTCGTTTCAACACACCCATTAAAAAAGAAAATAAGTAACACACGCCGCTTAAATAAATCCATTAGTCTGCAGCGGGTACAAGATGCAAGGAACTTCCGTTGTCGGATATTCTCGGGCATGTTCGCGCTGAGAGCGGAGTGACTTTACTATGAGTTGTTTGTACGGTGGTATTACATCATACATAATATGGATACTAACGTAGCAAGGGGGCCCCGACCTCAAGAAAGTATACATTTCGATGGAAGGGCCCCATTTTGGAGGTGCGCTCTTTTTTTGCTCTGCAATTTTTTTCGAGGCAATAACTTTATGGTTTATAAGGATAGTTTTTTACTTAACAGTTTTAAATTAATAGATATGTCTATAAACATAACTTACCATTTCCGGTGTGATTCACTAAAAAAACAATAATAGTTATAGTGCTGTTACAATGATCTGTATTATTTTTCAGATCAGTGTGCTGTTATAACTACTTTTTGTGACTATACATTGTGTCTACGTAATAAGTTGGCGTCATATAGAAAACTTTTTTACTATTAATTTTAAGAAAAAAAGGTATATTCTTTATACAAAGTTCTGCAATTTTCAATATTAGCAAAAATACAGGTACTCTTGAGCAAAAATTACATTTTTGGCAAAACCTCGTGGACGACTGACACAATTTGATATCTGATTGATTACGAATTTTATGTTTTAATAAATATATATATATATATATATATATATATATATATATATATATATATATATATATATATATATATATATATATATTAATAATTAAAAAGTTTCCCATATTATAAATTAAATATATCTAAAAAATTGTAAATACACTAGAAGTGCTCCCACGTTCTTTATTAGTCGTGCAGGATATAGCAAGCCAAAGGGCACGTGTTAAACTACATTTTTATTCTGTAGAACATGTGACTTAACGCCTTGCGACTTGCTTTATTTTATTTATAAATATCGTATAGTTCTTCAATGATACACTACTTTACTTTAATACACGACATAAAAAAACGACAAAAGAATAAAACAAAATTTAATTTCCAAAAAGGATTTTCCTCTTAAAATGAGCTAAGGATGCCCAATTTTTTTATACTTACATTGAGGATAATACAACAAACTCTTTGATTTGACATATCCAGTGCCTGGAATTTTAAGTTCGCAATGTATGAGAGTTCCTGGATTTAGTTGTGAAACCCTTTCGGTACCCACGATGAATATGGTGAATCTGTCGGTTTCTGGGTTTTTCTTCATATCCCATTCTGTTATAGAAAGCCGTATTCTACAAAATAGGAGCAAATATTGATTACGGAAGTGTGGACTGAATGATTGTTTATTCTTTATAAGCTATACAGGGTGTGTCACCGTCGATGATACCTTAGACGTTAACGGAAAACGGAACATTGGATTTTTATGAAAATTTGGCAACATACGTAGTTGCCTTTGATCTAACAATCTAACGGTCGTATTTACCCAAGATCGTTTGACTAGGTAAGGTTGCCTCGTAAGCCTTGCAACATGGCGTCACATATGTATTTTGCTCATTATTTAATGAAGTTTTTAACAGTGTAGTTTGTGTTTTTTTGTCAGTATTAAAGAAATACTTTTTGGTATTTCTTTCCTTTTTTATTTTGTATCTATCTGTCCTTTTTCATTTTGTATCTCACTTTAATAATTCATGCTCATTGGTTCAAAAATGTCCTCTGGCTCCTGTGGCGCTACCTTAAGTTGCTCCTTTCGACGGACACTTTATAAAACATTCAGATGGTTATCCTCCCCTCCACCATCCATAGTACGACCGTAAAATACAAGGTTGATAGAGACAAGGTGGCCCAACTTTGCTATGACAGTAAACAGCTAAAATTGTGACGTCATCCTTTTTTTAACCAATTTAAAATTAAAAATATTCTTTATCCAATGGTTAAACTCTTTTTAATTCACTATTTACTCACAAATATAAACACGATTTTTACAAAACAATAAAAATATAACGACATTTTTTTGAAAGGGTCCCCTTGACGTCACATCTATCGGCTGTCAACTAAAAAGTTAGGCCACCTTGCCTCTATCAACCTTGCGTAAAATATTTTTATGACGCAACGTTGCCGCTTATACCAAAAAGTAGCATCATCTTTGATATTTTAAATGGAACACCCTATATATTTTAGTATTTTTGGATCCGCCATTACTTTCAGATTTTTATTGCTTGAAATTATTCCATATAAACCCTAACGACTTTTGAGTTTTTTTCACATATTGTGTTCAAAACATATCTTTAATTAAATGGCTTTTATGACTTTATCTGCATTCGTGGAAACTTGAAATTCAAAGTGTAGCATCTTAATGTCCTCTACATTGGTTTTCTGAAGAAATTGATTTTGGATAATACAGAATTGCTGAAAATTCGTGCTTTTACCTTTAGATATAAAAATGTTGAAAAGTATTTTTTTAAATCTTTATATGTATACATCCTGTATATTATCAATGCCTCAATGCTATAGTTCCGGAGAGAAAAGCAAGTTTCTTTAAAAATCAAAATTTAGCATATTAAGTATTTATCAAAGGTGGTCATGACATGACATGACACACTGTCAAATAATCATAATGATATTTGCTGTATTCCTTTTATGCTCCAGAACCGCCCGGAACGACACCATAAGTGTTCCTTTTACAATTTTTTGACATTTTTTCATGTTATAGAACCGTTCTTGACATTATTGACAGTTCAGAAAACGGTTCAGAACGGTTCTACAAGGTAAAAGGAATACACTAATTTTTAGTTATAAAATTTTATGGCTATCTTTGATAGATACTTATTATGCTAAATTTTAATTTTTAAATAAACTTGCTTTTCTCTCCGGAACTATAGCATTTAGGTATAGGAACATGATATATCATTTAAAAAGGCCTTTGATAGTCCTTCAGATTCTATAACAATATACAGGGTGTTCCATTTATTGAAATTGACTTTTTACCATTTTTATATATAGAGGTAAAATTCCAACTTTTAAGCACCCTGTATAATTGAAATTTCTCCATACAAAACCAATGTAGGATGCTACACCCTAAATTTGAAGTTTCCACGAATGCAGAGAGAGTAATAGTAAAAAGTATAAATTAGGAAAAGGGATACAGATACGCACAATCGACACACTTTTACAGAAAGAAAAACATGTTGGAAAAAAGTTTGAGTTTCATAACATGCAATTTTGGACACAATAACATTTGCCAATAACTTTCGGTATAACCGGAAGTGCCGGGGGATTTGATGTTCTACCATCTACTGTTTAACACAGTGGCGGCTATTCAGGTGTAGTAAGTGAAGTGCCACTTCACCAAAAATAAATAATTAAACATAAAAAAACATATTACTATTATTCAATTCATTTTTCGCATTTCTATTCCTTATTTGTAAAATTCGCCATGAAAAATCTAGCCTATAAATTAACCGCTGGTGCGAGTCGCTTTCCTCCGCTTTTGGCAACGCGACATCGCAATCCGCGACCAGCAAGTGTATTGCAAATATAAAACGGACCGAAGTATACACCTCATGTGGGGTTTTGTTTACGCTTTGACGCTCCGTTGCCATGACAACGCTATACTTGCCGGCGGCCAGAATCTCGGGTGGGAGTATTAGGTGTATTGCTTGATAAATCGCTAGCCTTAAACAGATAATTTTGTGCAAATAATATAGGTGTTGGTCGTTTTGTTGGTTTTCACGTATTATTTCGATTGTTTCCGTTTGAGTATTATTCGCGAAAGTGATTTTTACAGGAAGAAATTAAAGGACAGTACATGGACAGTTTGATGGAATTGGAAGTAAGATTCGATGATTGTTACATACTACAATTTCTTTGTCTTGCTGATACTGCAAAGTTTGGCCAGTATAACCAAACTTTTCCCACTGATTCTTTTCAAAAATTATTAGAGATATATGCCGAATCATTTCCAAAAAATCAGCGGCTCAAAAATGAACTTGGCCTAATATTTGCGAATGAAAGTTATAGAAATATTTAATTGCAGCAGTTAGTGAAACAAGTTGCCGCAAATAAAGACATTTTTACCGAGGCGTATAAACTTTTTTCGCTAATTTTAACGAAACCGTCGACAAGCGTGTTAGTGGAACGGAGTTTTTCTTGTCTTAAGCGTTTAAAAACTTTCTTAAGAAACACTATATCCCAAGATAGACTTTTATCTTTGGCCAATATTTTAATTCAATAGGAGCTTCTACAGCAACTGATAAAAACTCAACCATTTTATGAAGATATAATTAATAAATTTGCTGCATTAAAAGATAGATGGATTGATTTGGTGTATAAAATTTAGGTAAGTTTAGATATTAAGACTTTTGATAGTTTGAGTATTTTCAATTTTGCTAAAATGGTGTATGCGCTTTTTTTTCCTTCCTGCACTACACCTGATTTTAGACCCGCGAGCCGCCACTGGTTCAACACACTTAAAGTTAATTTGGTCGTTTTGAGGTGGAACTGCGTGTTTATAGAAAAATAAAACAGTAGAAACTAACTTGGTATGATAATTGTTATCAATATCTTTATACAACAGCAACTTCGGAGCTGGGTATACATCGGTTGCCAAACATGTAAAATTTACGTATTTTTCATTCATTGTTTTTCTTATGGTTAAATGTTTTTCAGGCTCTAAAAAATAAAATTTAAGTTATAACTTAATCGTATCGTCCAGTGGAAATATTCTATAACAAATTTTTAAAAGATGGTTAAGACCAAGGAAGATAAACTTTTTAATAAGGAGCGCTTGATTTTTTTATATTTGTCCGAAAATATGGGTTATGTTTGTGACGTCACCTTTTTACCATAATATTTTTTATCTAACAAAATAAACCAATACTTACATACCATAAAATAAAATCACTAAAAAACCCAAAAAACAATTCTATCTTACCCTTAATAACGATTTAAGCGTAAATTCCTTGTATAAAAATATCCAAAGGTTAGTGACCCCTGTTTACAGGTTTTAAAATTTTCTGTAACTGAAGTACTAATAACTACTCAATTTAACTATAAACAGTAAAAACTAAACATATATAAAAGTCCAATGACTAAAAAGCAAAAAAATAACACCAAAATCTAGAAAAAACCTTCCAGTACGATTGTAAACAATGAATTGCGGGAAAAGATTACGTCAGAAAATTTAGCGAACATAGGCTTAAATGGGATCGAGCGCTCCTTATTAAAAAGTTTATTTTCCTTGGGTTAAGACTAAGTACTCATCATTTTCGATTAGTACATTAAAAGATAGATAACTGAATTAAAAACATTGTTTACTTTACCAAAGACTATCATGTTTTTTAAACTAAAATCCTCATCGGCTAATGTTGACACCAAACATTTGTATTCTCCTGCAACATTTGTAGTTGGATTGTTAATTTTCAATGACCTGTATACAGTTTTTGGATCATCAGTTGCTCTGTATTCTAAATCTACAGCATCCTATAAAATAAACGAAAAATAATATGCTTTTAATAATCTGTAGGGTAAAAAAATAATGGTGCTGTTAATCCTCCCTCATTGTTTATAAAGGGTGTACTTTTCAAAACTTACAATGGCTATATTTTGTAAACCACGGCAAATATCAAAAAATAGAAAAATACCGTTTTTATAATACCCGGGGTAAATATAAATGACGTATTTTTTGAAACACCTCTATCAACCCCTTAAGCTGCACCCCCAGTCACTTTAAAATCTTGAATGGCATTATAAAAATTATTTTCGTTGGTCATAACAGACCTAATTATTTATAAATAGTACCAGAAAATGACCAATTAAATTAATAGAAAATTAATTACAAATTATTAATAAATTATTATAATACTGCCTGTAGGGCTAACCCACCCTCATAAAAATTTCTGGTTAGTTCTGTTGCTCAAGCGATCAACAACAAAGACCAGTTGTTATTACTTTTTTCTCAATAAAAATTCAGAAAGAAACTAACCAAAACTAACCAGAATTTCTTATGGGGGCAGGATAGCTCTACATGACGTACCTACTATTTTAACATATTAATTTTTAATTCATTGTGTTTTAATTTAATTGATCATTTTATGGTATATGAACATGGTTGGAAAATAAGAATTTTTATTTAAATGTTATATACAGAGTGGTAAAAAGAAATATTTTGTGCAAGATACCTCCGATAGCGCCCACTAGAGGTAACAATAAAATTAATAGTAGATTCCAATTTCTAACCTCTTAAAACCCCCTTTAGCCAAATATTATGACAATGCATTATTTATTAACAAAATTGTTTATAAACACCTAAAACCATAAGACATTTTTGACACCCTGTATCTCCGAAATCATCCAGTTTTGGGCTAAGGTAAGTTGGGTTAGATCGTCATCATATGGTAGGAATTTTGTAATTAAAAAAAAAAAGAAAAAAAGGAGGGAAAACTTTATCATTAAAAAATTACATAATATAAATTTTTATCCAGTAACAATAAACCATAAAAAATTAAAAGTATGTAATAAAATTTAAAAAAGATAGTAAATCAAAAGAAGACACTTTAAAATAGTAAGTATTCAAGGGACACTTACACTCAATTTTTAGATACAAAACATAGGGGAAATATTTTAAAAGAGTTAAATGTCAAAAAAACCAATAAATAAATATAATAGTTTTTATTAACACGTCTTTAAAACTTTTAATAAGGCAACTTCCTGATTTTATATAATTTTTTTAGGTAACTTCAAACTTAAAAGGTTTTAAACAAAATTTTTACAGCTCCTAACAGTCTACCTGAATAACTACCCTTCTCGACTAGCCATCACCAATTAATCACACAACACACACTAATTAGGTAATGAATACACCCAAATATGTCTATTAAAAACTCTTTTCTTAAAAAAATAAACTAAAAAGCTAGAAAACCACGTAGAAAACTATTGCACAAAACAAACAAACAAAAGCAATTTTTCTTCATCTGTCAAAATCGTCAAATCTTGTATTTGGGCTAACCGGGAAATTTGAATTTGTCACCTTCGCTTCGGTCGAAATTAACCTAGCTAATTTTACCATCGTTTTATTTTTATTCTCTTAAAAATACATAATAAACATTTTGTTTGACCTAATTTTTATTTGCATGATTTGTAACAATAAAATGTTGTGAAAAGGCCATTTTCTTTAAAGTATGTAAAAAATATAAAATAATGTTGTTTAGCTGCCATTATAAATAAAACAGATCAAAAAAATTGCTCTAACGTTAGTTAAATACCAATGTTAATAATATGGTTTAAAAAGTACGAAGTACGTTGAAGGTTTGCCTTCAAAAATCCAATATTTATTTGCCTGCAACAAAAAGGCATGCTTTATTTAATCAGGATTGGTATGCCGCCATTTTTGTATGCTTGCCGGCAACTCGCCTGCATGTAAAATTTATTGGCAATTAAGTGTTTATTTAGGGTTGACTTTTTAATGCGTATTAGATGTTGGTATAATATTGCCACCAATTGCCAATGCTTTATTATCAATGCCAATATGAAAAATGTATATTGCCGGCAAATAGTGTTTGCTGGGAAGCTTAAGGGGCTAGTAAGGGTATTTCGAAAAATAGGTTATTTATATTCCCCCGGGTATTATAGAAACGGTATTTTATAATTTTTTTATTATATGCCTTGGTTTACAAAATATAGCCATTGTAAGTTTTGAAAAACGCACCTAGTTCAAAGTATAGTACATCCAATGATCTTTTATCCTTTAGTACATCTATCTTGTTTGATTAAAAAATGAGAATTTAAATAAATAATCATATGTACTTTTTTGCACCGGTTTATTTGGAATAAAAAAATTATAAAAATGTACAGTGTGTCCGGATTATGTTTCAACTACAACGAAATTCGGACACCCTGTACTTACCTTCAACAGTCCCAAACTTTGTGGCTTTTGTGGTGGGATCCATTGATAAACCAATTCCTCATTTAAATACCATTTCACTATCAGCTCTGTATCGTCTGGTCTAATGGAATAATTACAATCTAATACGACTGGTCTATTTGAGTCGTTTTTTACAGCATTGGGAACTTTGACATAGTTAATTTGGATGGCCACAATGCTTGAAAATACTGTAATAAATAATAGTTTAAAAAAACTAAAAAACACGCTTTTATATGCAACCGAACTAAAAATTAGAAAATAATTTTTCATTAAAAAAAATATTGTCACTTCAGAGTAAAAAGCGTGGGGTGATTAATATATTAAATGTTATAATTATTATATTTGCCAATATCTATGAGGGAAAAGTTATGAAAAAATAGTAAAATGCACCCCACGCTTTTTACTCTGAAGTGACAATATTTTTTTAATTTTATTAATTATTTTCTAATTTTTAGTTCGGTTGCATATAAAAGCGTGTTTTTTTAGTTTTTTAAACTATTATTTATTTTTCATTTTTTAGTTCGATATGCATGTATGTATGTATGTATGTAAAAATGCTCCAGTTTATTCACTAAAAATTCCTTCGCCATTTTGTCAAGAGTAGCTAAAGTTCCTGAGAAAAGTTTGGGATGTTGCCAAAAGATGGCAATACAGGTGTTGTTTTTATAATATAAAGGATTTTTTTTTATCCTGGCGATCCTAACCAGGATAACGGGATACTGTTTGCAGATTATTACATTGTCATGGGTCCTTAATACGTGTGCAAAGTTTCAAAGAAATCGAATAGCTGGAAGTTGGTAAAAATTAGGCTCAAAGATTCCGTTACATAGATAGATAGATAGATGATAGATAGATAGATAGATAGTTACAACCCAAGTTAATAAAAGCGTGTTAAAAATGTAAAGTCAAGTTTCAAATGCAGCCACTACTTTTTTATGTCTTCCAGTGGCGTTCATGCGAATTTGAAATAATAAAGAAAAAAATGGTACGCCACTGCTTTTTTCCGAACAAATATGATTTTTACAATTTTTATTTGATATCTATGGCTATAACGTGGTAATTGATAGAGGATGCGTTTTCTAATACCTGCAGGGCGATCAAACTTTAAGTCGGCACAATTGCTAACTTTTTATTATTGAAGATACGATGTCGGTTAAATAAGTAAAGTTGTAGTACCTTTTCCGCTGAATAACGCGCTGCCAACTGAAAAACAATTGAACATCTGGTTTTTGATTTATTGCATAAAATGTATTTTGTAAATGGAACACCCTGTATATTATATTACCATTCAAAAGATCTATCAAAGAGCTTTTAAAAAAGGTAACATGTGATATATCCAATTTTGGCCATATTTCCAAAACTATAAGAGATAAGCATATCAAATGTGGTATATTCCTAAAGGTCTTTAAAAAATCTATTTAACCGTGATGCAATATACAGGGTGTTTTATAAAAGAAAAGGTTAGTTTACTATTTAATTCCGGAGGATGGTCATATTTCCAAAACTATTAAAAATTGTATAATCACTTGTTCACTTTTTTAAAGCTCTTGGATAGAACTTTTAAATGATGATATAATATACAGGGTTTTTCATTAAAAAAAGTACATTTTATTTAATAAATCAAAAACCTGATGTTCAATAGTTATTTTTCTGTTTGCAGCAAGTTAAAAAAAAAAAAAACTACAACTTTACTAATTTAACCGACATCGTGTCTTCAATAACAAAGAAGTTAACATTAGTGCCGACTTAAGCTTGATCACCCTGTATACAGGGCGATTCAAACATCGATCATGATACTAAAAACGGTGATTCATCTACATGGTAAAATAATACAGCTTCATATTTATATATATTCACAATCAATGTGAATTATTTCTAAAATAATGAAGCATAATTGACACAGTAACGACTCAAAATACGAGTCATATTACCTTTTGCTTATGCAAACAATTTAAAAAATAATAGTTTAAAAAAACTAAAAACACGCTTTTATATGCAACCGAACTAAAAATTAGAAAATAATTTTTCATTCATTACAAAGAGTAAAAAGCGTGGGGTGCATTTTACTATTTTTTCATAACTTTTCCCTCATAGATATTTGCAAATAGAATAATTATAACATTTAATATATTAAGCACCCCACGCTTTTATTCTGAAGTGACAACCTCTTTGTAATGAAAAATGATTTTCTAATTTTTAGTTCGGTTGCATATAAAAGCGTGTTTTTTAGTTTTTTTAAACTATTATTTATTTATCATTTTTTAGTTTGATATATCAATTAGTTTTTTAAAAATAAATGCTCCGGTTTATTCACTAAAAAATTCCTTCGCCATTTTGTCAAGAGACACATAGTCAATTAAAAAAGCATCAATTGCCCTTGCGCATTCGCCATAATTAAAAAAATGAATTTATTTATCCTGGCGGTGCTAATCAGGATAACGGGATACTGTTTTTAAATTATTGCATTGTCATCGGTCCTTGATACGTGTACAAAGTTTCAAAGAAATTGAATCGCTGGAAGTTGGTAAAAATTAGGCTCAAAGATTCCGTTACATAGATAGATAGATAGATAGATAGTTACAACCCAAGCTAATAAAAGTGTGTTAAAAACAAGCATTAAAAAATTTAAATTTGAGGGGTGGTTACTCGGAAACCAATGAAATTTAGAATATATTATATATATATATATATATAGAGGAGAGTAGCCCACTACTCTGGTTTTGATATATATATATATATATATATATATATATATATATATATATATATATATATATATATATATATATATATATATATATATATATATATATATATATATATATATATATCTACGATACAGCCTTACTGATGAGTTCCTGTAAGGCAGGTGAAACCGGTCTGGGGAAAGAGTCGTGGTGGATAGCATAGAAAAGCAGGATGTTTTCTTTTGACTGTCTTTAAAGGGAGTAAAAAAATACTTTGTATAATACACCAAGACAGTAGGGAATTTTTTCCTTGTGCTTTAGAACATACATAGCCACCCCGCTACAATAGATGGTCGTATTTACTGAACGCGATTTCAGTAGTCAACGGCAGGATTTAATATCCTACCGCTGGACAATGAAACTTGTCTAATAAGTGGACGCTGGTTTTCTATGCTATTCACCACGACTCGATACAGCCTCACTGATGAGTTCCTGTAAGGCAGGCGAAACCGGTCTGGGGAGAGAGTCGTGGTGGATAGCATAGAAAAGTAGGACGTTTTCGTTATATATATATATATATATATATATATATATATATATATATATATATATATATATATATATATATATATATATATATATATATATATATATATATATATATATATATATATTTGGCATTGGTTTCCGAGTAACCACCCGTCAAATTATGCTTCATCATTTTAGAAATAATTCACATTAATTGTGGGCAGCTAGAGACCTCTTTTAGCTACATTTAAAAAAATGGTTGTCATAATTTTTAAGTTCTGCTAGCTACTCTATTTTTACCACGTTTTCTAAAAGCCAAACGCAAGGCCTTTAAAAGGCATTTTTATTTAGCTAAACTAAATAATCAAAAAAATAACCACACGGAATAATAATTTACATTGTTGTAACTTTACTGCCGATAAAAAATACCTGATTTTTTATAACGTAAAGGTTTTAACAATACCACGAACAAAATCTAAAAGGCGAACATGCCAGAGTCCCGAAACAAGCCGCCACTTTGTAGTGTTGTCGTGGCAACCGAAGGTTTGTTGTATATACATTTCCATATGGCTGATTTATGAGCGGTGCAGGGCCCTCCCAGACGAGCAGGCACTGTTAATGTAGAACCGCCCTATATACGGCGGAAAAGGAGCATTCGAGCGAATCTAATACCTAGCCCGAGCATACATGTTGACACATATATAGGCAACATCAAAGTGCTTAATAAACCATGAACTGAAGCAAATTTAAAAAATATCTATTTTTGGATATGGATCTCTGGGTTATTTGTCTGATCCAATATAAAAGAAAGTGTCCCTGCCTTATATTTGCATATTTAAATTATCCGTTTTTAATGAGTTTATTATTATACAATTCGGCAAAAAAATAAAGGGCTGATTTATGAGCTAATTTTATTTAAAAAAAATCCCATAAAAATAGGTCCGAAAGTTCATTGTTTCCTAGTAACAAGGTGTTGAATTTCTGAACGCATCTTGTTGACAAAGAATGGATGCTACTAACTTGTGTGCATTTTTTGTAATTTTCTTGTATTAAGAAATTACAAATACAATTTTTTGTCAGAATTGGATATCCCTAAACCACCCAAGAAATATAGGGAAAATTTTAAAACCGCCTAATTGATTAAGATCCCTTAGTTTATATATTTTATTTTATATTATTGCCTATGTGTTATGTTATTTAGCTCAACGTGTATATTTTTATTTCGTGTATTGTGTTGCAGGGGCGGTCATTGATATTGATTTCATACATATTTAATGATAAAAATGTGCATTTTGGGCATTTAATGAGGATATTCCCCCCTCCCTAAGGCTGGCCCAAGAGGGCAATGAGTGGAATTGAAAAGTGAGAACTTTTGTTTTTTTGGTCTCCAAAAATATGTGAGAAGGAGAAAGAAAGATGAATCAAACAATAATAAAAAGAGGTGAGGACCTTTTCTTTTTGCTTTCCAAAAATTTGAACCTCCTTTAAAATTTTATTTCTTTTATTTCTTGTTGCCACCTTCCTCAGACCGGCCTATGCACCACCCTCTCAGATATGACCGCCCTTGTTGTGTTGTTTTGATAAACAAATATTAAAAGGAAAATGTTCCCTATAATCTATGTTTTATGTGTGTAATTAGGTATTTGTTTCGAAATTCAAGTTAGATAAAAGAAAAAAAACACAGATTTGACAGATAAAAATATCCATTAATACAAAAAACAACATTGCCAAGATATTTATAAAAAAGTTTTTTATCACTCGGAAACAATGCATTTCCAAAGCTATATTTATAAGAACTTTTTTATATAAAATTGGCTTATAAATAATATGCTCTTAAATTTTCTTTCTTACTGGAAATGTAAATCACCCTGTACATCTTCTAAAAATTCAAGATTTTACTACATTCTCCACGAATTTGGAAAGGGCATCCAGTTTAAGAAATCATTTAGAGTTGCTAGGACTTTTATTGTATGTATTTTTAACAACGTACAGTTCTTGACAAAAAAAACCGGACAAACAAAATTTTGGTCTAATTCAATCTTAAATAACTTTTGGTTTTTTGACAGGTTTTATTAATTTTTTAAGCCAGTTGTACCTCCTTTCATGAAGATACTTATTTCATATGGGGATTGCAAACATTTTTATAGAATGAGGTGTTATAGAAGGGAGAGCCAAATGTTGCATCATGCTGAAATTTTGAGCACCCTGTAGAATAACTTAAAGTCACAATTTTTTACCAATGTATTGGATTTTAAAGCCCCATCCTTTCCTAACATTTCCAATTTTTATTTATATCAATATCTATCTCTGTTTTAAAAGGAAATACACATTTTTAACGACAACAACAAAACTTTGCATAGTCATATTTTCGAAACTAATAAAGATAACTATGACAAATGTAGTACTTTTTAAAGGTCTTCAAAATATCGATCTTTTTACTAGCGATATTATATACAAGTTTTTTTGCAACTTTACTTTTTGTCGTACCCTGTATATCTTAAGAGATATAAAAAAATCTGATTACTGATTTGGAAACTACAAACCCAACTTAACAAACTAATGTTTTTATTTATTTTTTTATCATCAAAAATAAAAATTTTCGGGGAGATGAAATACTATACCTTGAGAACCGATACACAAATTTCATTG
The DNA here is from genome assembly GCA_014170235.1 of Listronotus bonariensis. Taxonomy (NCBI): domain Eukaryota; kingdom Metazoa; phylum Arthropoda; class Insecta; order Coleoptera; family Curculionidae; genus Listronotus; species Listronotus bonariensis. Next base: position 86,213 of record JACEGR010001529.1, read on the forward strand.
TTCTATTTAAAAATTTATATATTCCTTTTAGAATAGCGATACTAATTTAAATAAAAAAAAGGAAATGTTAGGAAAAGATGGCTCGTTAAAATTCAATACACTGATAAAAAATTGTAAAAAGTTATTCCACAGGGTGTAGGCGAGAGAGAAAAGTGGACTGTATGATTATTAAAAGTTAGCAAAATAAATTCAAACAATATTAATTAAATCGAAAATGTGACAATCCCCAAAATAACATTGGCCTTACCACATGTTCAGCTTTCTTGGACTTCTCGGCACTGGATATTTTTTTCTGGAAGCACTTTCACTCACACCGATCAAGCAGTATTTAATATTATTAAAAAAAAGGCTAAGACGACATAAATCGTACCGGTACTTCGGTCGGGCGATATTTTTCGAGAGAGTTCTCAGAGCAAGTGTGTGTTTCGACCGGGAGTCGTTTTCGCAGTGCGCGCGATCTTCTCGGCCGTACCACAAAAATAAAAATATATTTATTCTTGTGGCCGTACTATAAGGGTTGTCACAAATTTATATCGCGAAAACCACATAAATTATTATGCGAAAAATAGATAATTAGGAAAGATATAGTTTCAGTTTGGCATTATAAATCCCAAAAATAAAAAGATTATTTCAACAAAAATAAAAAAAAAAGCAAATATGCGATTAGACGAAACAACAGGGTGTTTAAAAATTTGGGCAAAATACAATATTTGGCTCTTCCCTGTATAACACCTTATTCTATAAGACTTTTTGCAAACCCTATATTAAATAATAATCTTGATGAAAGAAGCTACAACTTGACCAGAAGATAATTAATCTGTTAAAAAAACAAAGAGTTATTCAAGATTGAATTTGATCAAAATTTTGCTTGTCTGGTTTTTTTATCTTTGGACAAACCACGAAGGCTAAACGCCTAAATACTAACGTACCGTGGGTGTCTTAAGCGAGGTAAGAGAGAGTTTGTTGGCACGGGACTTAAATACTTGAAGATTTCGGGGGAAGGAAAGACCTCCGCCGGCAGCAGGTTCCACAATCTAGAAAGTCTAGGAATAAAAAGAACGAACAAAGTGAGAAGTTCGGGAGCCTGTCCAGTTGGACCGTATAGGGATGCATACGCGCGGAACCACGAGTTTCTCTGTTGGGAACCGTGAGTGGAAGAACTATACTGGACAATTCTTCAGAGCAGAAGCCATGGAAGTACCTATAAAAAAGCGATGAATCCCCCACAGCCCGACGATGGGCAAGAGAGGAAAGCCTTTCTGTAAGTGAAGGATCATTAATGAGACGAATAGCTCTTCTTTGAATAGAATCAAGAATGCTTAGGGTTGTGGAGGACGCCATGTCCCAGATATGAGAACAATATTCCAAGGGAGATCGGATTTTGGACACATATATTAGAAGCGGAAAAATACTTTTTGGCTCGAAAGAGAAATCCAAGCTTTTTAAAGCTGCCGTGGCTATAGATATATGTGTTTATGGCAGTTAAGGTTACTTTCAAATGTGACGCCCACAAGATTGAAGGTGTCTTTACTCTGTAAAACTTGGCCACTCATAAGTGGAGGATGGGTATTTGATGACTCTTTTCGCGACAAGGAACATGATTGTGTTTTGGATGCATTAAAATGGACATGATTTTTGGCGCCCCAATCCAATATTAAATTAAGATCCTGCGAAAAACATATCTGCATCGCTCTGCGTTTGTTTTCCAAGTCAGGTTTAGTGATGGGTTTAGGAACCTGAAAACTGGAGTGACGGGTACTATCGTCGGCAAAACTATGAATGGAATTAGTTGTGGACGAGAGAAGGTCGTTGATGTGAAGAAGAAACAATGTTGGTGCCAGAACTGAGCCCTGAGGGACTCCAGGAGTGTAAAATCCTTCTTTAAAAACAAAAATAAAACCAGTTACATAAAATGTTTAAATAAAGTACAAAAATTAAAATTAAATTAACAATAATATATTTTACTTACGCCAACCCATGCTAAAACATATTATCCAGAAAACTTTTTGAAACACGCACATATCACGATCTTGACGCACACGTGCTTTCCAGACTACTTTCCTTAAATAACTTTATCCTCATGAATATTCTGAAAGTTCAGGACACCCTTTAAAATGGAAAACAATCACGCGCAGGATCATTCGCACATTATTAAGGATTTTGAATAAAATATTAGTAAAAATTACCATTGTAATTATTTTTTTAATAAGAAAAATTAATGGTTTTATTTTTCAATCGATAAAAGAAAATATTAAATACGAGTAGTGGTCTAAATGTTATAGTCCCTGGGCTAGTAATAAAATGGACTTCAGGATAAGAACACTTTTAGGGGTTCCTTTTGACGAGTATACCATGAATATTCTTACCGCCATATATGGAAGCGGCGCTTTAACCCAGCCTGTCAATGTCAAATGCTTCGGGTGTCGGAGCAGGCAAAAACGTCACTTTTTTGTCTGACAAGTGTACCACGATGTTTTATAAACAAATTAGGCAATTTTTTTCACCCTTTCGGGGTCATCCCACCCAGGTCCGACGACCGCCCCCTAGGTGGTGCACTGCAGCCTGAAGGCTTATTGTACCTTGACCCCTACTCCTTCTCATTCACACACCATTCATTCCATAACTTGGATGGTTGTTGCTCGGTCCGCATCCCCAAGCAGAACACACTGCTGTAGGGCCCCCACAGACATGCAGGTGTAACCACGGTCTACCGTGGGTATACCCACGGTAGACCTGCACAGTTTTTATTCAGGTAGACCTGAGCGTGTGTGGGCAAAATTGTGCAGTTTTTAACCTGTTCAGGCGACCTGAGAAAAATCAAAAATATCCTATTTGTACCGGCCACAGACACGCAGGTCGACCGTAGAAGTCGTAAAGTTTTTTTAACCTGTTTATTTTAAAAGGCGACCGAAGCCGGCATCCTTTGTAAACTCGAGGGTGAACTGGTTTATTTGTAATTGAAAAAATACATAGTAATTGATTATGGCAACAGAATTTTTTAAACAATGCAAAACATTTTTTGGGTTGTTTTTTTTTAATTTTTAAAAGAATAAACTATAGGTAAACTCCATTTAATAACTTAATGATTATAAATATAATTTAAATGTATAAAAATACTAAAATTAAATAAATAATATACAAGGTGTCCCATTAAATAAAAGCTTGTGTGTATGACTATGGTTACCATAATTTCTTTAGTCAAATTAAAATGAGACAAATAACTTTGTTTTCTCATTAATGCATTTATTGATATTTCGACTGCTTGCTACATTTTCAAACCGAAAATTTAGCAAAGCTTCAGGACTGAAGTCAAAATGTCAATAAATACAGTGCTAGAAAATATAGCTATTTGTTTCTTTTTAATTTGAAATGTACTATCAGAAAGTAACGGACAACTTAATTCAGTAACTCTTTAATCAATATCGAAACACCTTTATTTCTGATATGTTAAGCGGGAGGGGGACCACTATTTTAAACCTAAATGTTTTCCTAAAAAAATGGTTTATAAAAACAAAACGTAAACATAATTAATATGCACAATGTGTCACCTTAATTCTTTAGACTGTCTTCTTACCACGCATTGGCAAAAATGGACGGAGGTAAACGGGGCGCGAAAATATCTTTTTACCTGCACGCCTGTAAGGTTACGTTTATATCATAGGTAAATGGGGCGCCAGCCCTTCCCGAAAGGGGTATGGGTCAGGGCAGGTAAGAATTCCTATAATTGACACTAATAATTTGTATACCACTTAGTCAGTTCAGTTCTCATTGTAATAGTGAATTGATGTGCGAAAAGATTTCCACTCAATATTTTAATGTGAGAAAATGTCGGTATCAGTAATTGAAAGTGTGAGTGGAAAAGATTTAATAGCCTACAAAAATTTTACATTTTCAAAAGACAGTAAACAAAAGAATGTAAATATTTTTTGATGCAATAAATGTTTCGTAAGTAATAAAATTTTTAAAAATATACCAACATTTTATTTCGATACCTTTACTTTAAAGAAAACATTTGCGCCCCGTTTACCTATACGATTTTATCAACCCCAAGATCCCTGCGCCCCATTTACCTGTTCAATAAAACTTTTGCGAAGGTCTTGCGCCCCGTTTACCGCCGACGGCAAAGATTACCCATAGAAGTGGAGCTACGTGACATGTAAACGTTTTATATATTTATTATTATATTAGTACCTGGACTTTTTACAATGGGCCGTTATCAAAACCAGTGTAGCAGCGCAAAAGGCGCCGACAGGAGGGTGAATCACATTTTGGACTCTACGTGGACTTGATAACTTTTATGATTTTTATTAGTTGATTTCAACGAAATTTCATGTTATTGCCATAAACGACAACCTTTAGTTGTTGTTTAGTCTCTGTGTGGGGTGGTTGTCATTTTTCATAGCACACAGTCAACGCAAGTTAAAAGAATGTCTGGTCTGAACCAAAAAAAATCATTGAAGAATTTATTGAAATGTATAAATCTTATCCATGTCTATGGCAAATCAAAAACAAGGATTACCATGACCGAAATAAACGGGAAGCTGCTTATCAAGAACTTGTTAAAAAATTAAAGGTTGTTTTGTAAGATAATAAAATTGAAATTTGAGATTATACTCCCAACTCGGACCTATACTTAAAAAGGTAAAAGTTGTTTTTTTATTTATTTTTTTACCATAACTTTTTAGCCAACCAATAGCGGTTTTTTGTTTCAAATATATAAAAAAGTGTTTAAACGACAACAGATGGGGAAAGGTCGCTTCTTATTCGGATCTTTGACAAAACATTAAAAAGTAAGTTTTATACATTTTTTTATCATTTATGATTACTCGGGAAAATTAAGTGTTAACTAAAATAATCTTCACATATGCAAACATTATTAAGTTAAGTTAAAATGCATGTAAATATTATCCAAAGGGTAACGATTTACTTAACAAAAAATTAAAATTTCTATTACGTAATAGTATTTAAATAAGTAAGTACATACAAAAATATTCATAATACATTTTTTTATATTGGCAAAATACCATTTTCGTAATTTTGGATCTCCCTGTATATCATAAGGCGGTTCTTTTTAACGCTTTTATTTTAAAAATCTCTTTTCTTTCTACGCAATTGTAAAAATATTTTTTTATTTGTTCTTTTACGTTAACCTTAAGTTATTCCAGAAACCATAATCAATGGAAATAAATTATTTTTAACTTTTAATTACGATTTTTTTATTTTTAATTATTATTAATTACTATTAGAATAGTAGGTACCAAAAATATATTCTTTTTTTTCAAAGTTATATTTCGCAATTTTAAACCACCTTGTATATCCTGCAGCGATTTTTTCTTTCCTTCAACACCGATATTTTCTTATTTAAAATATATCTTGTTTTATATATATATATATATATATATATATATATATATATATATATATATATATATATATATATATATATATACTTTGTTTTATGATTCTTTGACCAAAAATTATAAGTTTATAAGAGTAATTTTTCTTGGATTTAGGTAAGTTAAATAAATATTAAAATGGTTAAATTGTCATGTTTTTTATTTATTTTTTTAGGCAAAATTTGACTTTTAACAAAAATAAAATATGACATTTTAACCATTTTAATATTTATTTAACTGACCTGAATCCAAGAAAATTACTCTTATATATATATATATATATATATATATATATATATATATATATATATATATATATATATATATATATATATATATAGGTAAGGTCGAAGGTCAAAATAAATACCGAGTTATACTTTTCAAGAAGATAGTTATCTACAAGTTCCCTATTTACACTTTTTTCTATTTCAAATATTAACTGAGCTACGGAAGAAAAAAAGTGGACCAAACGGTTTTTGGAAACATCTAGTAAGCCATGATTATTCTTAACGAAATAAAAAGCGATTTAAACTAAGCACTAAAAATACAGTTCTTTTCCCATTTATCCATCTCTGTAGCGGAAGCGGTTTTCAAGATCACTGTACTAAACATCGAAAATAGTATACCCTGTATAATACATTTTATCAAAGAAGGAAAGTATTTAAAGGCCTCAATAAGAAATATTTTATTCTTAAAAAAAAATCATAAAAAACAATAAAATAAAACGAAACTATTTACATATATTGTGGCACAGCAATACCGTATTTGTCATTTAACCTAAACATTTATTTAAATTATATAATTTTTAATTATTATATCCTTTACCTGTTAAACTTTATTATTCATTAAAAAGAAATCTGTTTACGGCCGACCGAAGGAAAAAACTGTGCAGTTAAACCTGATTGCCCCACACACGCTCAGGTCTCAGGTCTACCCGAGTAGTGTTTCGGCCGACCGGAGAAAAAAAACTGTGCAGTTAAAACTGTACAGTTATACCTGATTGCCCCACACACGCTCAGGTCTCAGGTCTACCTGAATAAAAACTGTACAGGTCTACCGTGGGTATACCCACGGTAGACCGTGGTTACACCTGCACGTCTGTGCCCTGCCTAACTCCGGTGATCGACGCTTGCCGATACAACCGAAGCCGCCACAAGCGCGCCTAATTAAGCAATTGCACCAAAAAGTAGAAAATAAAGAAAATGGTAGAAACATCCGTTTTAGTGTTGTATTTTTGTTTTTGAAAAACGTGATGACCTTTTTTCGTTCTTCAAGAATTTTTGTTAAAATTAAGTCCTTCAATTTGTTACTCTTTTTTGCAATGATCATCAAAAAGTCAAAAAATTTCTTGCCTAGGGGGCACCACAGGGGTCGTGTGCTTAGGGCATTACGTAGTCTTAATCCGGTACTGTTTAGTTTTCTTGCAGTTCAAAAACTGAAGGATGGTCATTTATAATGGCATCATTTTAGGCCGACCGCACACATCCAACTTTTTCACAGTGTCATTCCGTTCTCAGTTAATTTTTAGTTTCAGTCGAACTGTCAGTTTTTCCTATATGTGAAAAATGAGAAAAGATCGGATTCGAACTTCATTTTTAGAGTGGCAGTGCGACTGAAATTGCAAATGAACTGAGAACGGATATGACCAGAGCCATACGCAGGGGGGACATGAGAACAATCCCCCAAGGAGTCTTTAAATGGGTTTGTTTTGCAGGGGTGGCGGTTGTGGGAGACCTTATTTCTAGTAAATAAAGCATAATTCGTATTTTCGTGTGTGTGTGTGTGTTTCAATTTATTCGTCAAATCAACATCATCCCCCCTCTCCCAATATCCTTTTTTATGTATGGCCCTGGACTCTTTGTTTGACCTCCGGACAGTGCGGACGTGCGTAGAGGACTACAAAGTCCTTCCCGAAGTGGCGGTTAGAGGTACCGTACTAACGTTTTTACCTTCGAGGATCAAGGAAAAAATCACGCTAAATTGACGGCATCTTTCTTCTGGATCTAAGCGCTGTGAGCGCAGATTCCTATAAGCTGATGGTAGCCTGTTTGGTGGTGAATACGAGGTATTTCTCAAATGGCGGGAAATAGATGGGCATGCCATGGGAACTGTCAGTAGTAAAAGTGAAGGTTATACGTAACACCAGTAGCAGGTCTTGGTTTGACAGCCGACAATTTATGCATTGCATCGATTGTTGAATTATTTTTGTTTTCTTTTTGGAATTTCTGGGAGCTACGAGCTCGATTATCCAGATTTTCCGCCGACGAAGCCCTGGAAAGCATATTCCGGAAGGGGGAGAGTGGTGGATTGGACTTGAAGGGACCAAAACCAAGAAAAAAATAGAGAGAGAGAGAGAGAGAGAGAGAGATGTATGGCCCTGGCTATGACCGTGTAAAAGATTTTTTCCAAGAATTTTAACCATAAAAAGAAAATATTCTGCTATTACAAAATGTTACAGCAAATTTCATTAAATTCGGTTGGATACTTTTGCAAAATCATGTTTTTTTATTTTTGGATTCAAAATAACTAGCTAAAACCTAAAGGTTTGGAGGAGAAGAAAAGACCTCCACTGGTAGAGGTTCCACATTCTAGAAACTCTACGGATAAAAGAACGAACAAAGTGGGAAGTTCAAGGCCTGTCCGGTTGGGCCGTATAGGGATGCATACAAGCGGCACCACGAGTTTCATTTAAATTTGGTTTAAAAAGATTGTTAACATCCAAACAATTTCATTCATTTTTTTTCATATATTGTAACTTGTTTGAAGTTTTAGCCATCATTAGATATTAATAGTGTTTTCTGATCCTTTCTTTTTTGACAGACAACTTAATTAGTTTAGGGATAACGCATAATCTTTCTAAATTATTAACTTGGAAATCCGTATCATTTGAAATCCCTCTCATTAATATTTCTGGGCTCCATTCAAGTAATGGAATACGTTGTATACGAATTTGAGGGTTTGATATGTGCGTGTATATCTATTTTGGTACGCGATTCCGAAATATCTTTTCCATAATTGATGTTTTTACAGGATCGGCTTATTCTGTTAAAACTATCGTTTCTTTTATGTAGATCTCAGTTACCATGTGTATACAGGATGTTTCAAAACAAATACGAAAAACTTAGAGAGGTGATACCTTGCTTAAAATAAAGGGGTACACGTATAATTTAACCTTTATTTATTATTTCAAATCGGTTAGTAAATAAAAAAATATTACAGATTAAAAATTGCTAAATAAACTAAATAAACCGGGCTATCAAAATTTATTTTTTTAGTCGTTCCGTAATGTTTTATCAAGAACGATAGGGGTAGTCTATTTTCACCACTTCTATTTATTTTAAAAAAGTGCAAAATGTTTAAAAAGTTAATTTTTATACTAGCGATAGTTTCGTAAAATTTTATCATTCTAGCGCTTTTAGTTTTTGAGATAAAAAATAAAATCCTTTTATTTTCGCCATTTTTGTACCGCAATATCTCTAGATTCTCATCTTAAAATGTTTTGAAACACCCTGTATATGATGCGTGTCGATCAGAGAATATTTATAAATAATAATTATAAGTTTGTTTGTTAAGACTCGATAAATATTTGATCAAAAACTAAATTTATTTCTTTAATGTCCCCCTGGTTTTTTAATAGATCATTTAAGAGAATTTAAATTTTGGGATATGACATTATTGTAATTTTGAAATATGGCTATAAAAATTATTTGGGTAATTTTTAAAGAAGCGCCATTTAGTAGTAATTCAGAATCTTTAAAACGATGTGCTACAAGAACCCCTTCTCATTTAATTTTTTTCTCCCCAGCAGCCCTTTTGGAATTTTCATGTCACTTTAAAATATAGTATTTATGAATTAACTATATATCCCATAGTTTTAAATTTCTTAATTGATTCGTTTAAAAATAAAAGAGGTGGGAGGACATAAGAGAAATGTACTGTATAATTGTGAAATAAAAGTTGCAAAACGAAAACAAAACAAAAAAATTGCAGCAATAAGTCTCTAATGAAAACAAGAAAAAAGATAACTAAAAATCGACGTTTCGGTGGCAAGTCTGCCACCGTTGTCAAGATAAATTGAATAAAAATAATACAAATAAAAATTAACTAGACTTGCCACCGAAACGTAGATTTTTAGTTTTCTTTTTACTTGTTTGCATTTTTTTGGTTTTTTGGTACTTTTAATTTAATAATTCTCTAATTTAGAAACGATCTTTAAATTATAAATACGGAAAAAAGATGTCAATCCTGCTTCTGTATATTTAATTAGCCTAATTAATCAAATTAAAGACATTGAAATCAAGGCAAATCTAAGACCTTCCCTAATTTTTAAAGCCCAGTTTTGTTTTAACCTAAATACACATACAGGGTGGCCCAATTGTCCGAGAAAGTCCGATATTTCTGTTGTTTAACGAGATATGACAAAAAGTTCAATACAAAAGTTTTAGGGTTTTTAAAACTGCATGTCCCAAATATATTTTGATGTTTACAGAGTGTCCTAAAAAAGTTGTGGTCAAAAAGCTATTTGTTTTTTAATTGTTACTCCTATTTTTGTTTACAAAATCGAATTCAGTATTAAATTTTGCATACATTACGCCATTTGTGGCGATGTTGCCAGACTATTTATAATAGGCGAATTGCCGGCAAGCATACAAAAATGGCGGCATACCAATCCTGATTAAATAAAGCAAGCCTTTTTGTTGCAGGCAAATAAATATTGTATTTTTGAAGGCAAACTCTCAACGCATATTTATACTTTTCAAACCATATTATTAACATTGGTATTTAACTAACATTCGAGCAATTTTTTTGATCTGTTTTATTTATAATGGCGGCTAAACAACATTATTTTATGTTTTTTTACATAATTTAAAGGAAATGGCCTTTTCCTAACATTTTATTGATACAAATCATGCAAATAAAAATAAAGTCAAAAAACAAAATGTTTATTATGTATTTTTGAGAGAATAAAAATAAAATGATGGTAAAATTAGCTAGGTTAATTTCGACGATTTCGACCGAAGTGATAAATTCAAATTTCCCGCTTAGCCGAAATACAAGATTTGACAATTTGACAGATGAGGCAACCTTGCTTTTGTTTGGCCGCTTTCTGCAATTGTTTTCTACGTGGTTTTCTAGCTTTTTAGTTTCTTTTTTAAAGAAAAGAGTTTTTAGTAGACATAATTAAGTGTATTCATTACCTAATTAGTGTGTGTTGTGTAATTAATTGGTAATGGCTAGTCAAGAAGGCGGGTTATTCAAGTAGACTGTTAGGAGCTGTAAACATTTTGTTTAAAACCTTTTAAATTTGTAGTTACCTAAAAAAATTATATGAAATCAGGGAGTTGCCTTATTAAAAATTTTAAAGACGTGTTAATAAAAAAATTATATATATTTAATAGTTTTTTTGACATTTAACTCCTTTAAAATATTTCTCCCTATGTTTTGGATCTGAAAATTGAGTGTAAGTGTCCCTTAAATACTTACTAATTTAAAGTGTTTTCTTTTGATTTACTATCTTTTTTTTAATTTTATTACATACTTTTTATTTTTTTTTTTTGGTTTATTGTTACGGTATAAAATTTATATTATGTATTTTTTTATTAATAAAGTTTCCCTGCCTTTTTTTTCATTTTTTCTAAATATGGTATTTAACTTTTGGGACATTCAACTTATAAAACTTATTTAATGATAAATGCCATTATCCTAAACGCATTTTTTTGCCAATAACTTATTAATGATGGATGCCATCATCCTCAATGCATTTTTTGGCATAACTTATTAATGATGGATGCCATCATCCTAAACGCATTTTTTCATCATAAATTATTAATGAGACGGATGCCATCACATTATCTGTGGCCTAATAACGGCCAATTGCCCACTTTCTTGTCTTTTTGATACCTTTTTGCCAATGCCTTGCCATTAAAGAGTGTTGGCAATGCCATAGTAAATTAAATGTACAACGCCGGCAAAAAATGTTATATGGGCCCCTATGATATCGTGTAAGGAACTCAAAATATGACAGGTCAAATGTCAAATAGACCCGGAAAATTTCCCGTAAAATATTACATTAAAATAATTTTTGGGACCTGAAATTTTTAAAACCCTACAACTTTTAAATCAAACTTTTTGTCATATCTCGTGAACTAACCAAAATATTAGACTTCTCGGATAATTGGGCCACCCTGTATACGCACCAAAATCATAGTAATTAAACAAAAATAAAATGAGAGTAAAAACCATAAACATAAACCAGTAAACCTTCATGTGAAACTATTATGCATGTGTATATCTGATTTTGTTTCGTAATCACCACATGCGGCACCAAAGTACCCTCTACTTCTTTGCGTGAAAGCAAACGTGAGTATGAATACTTCTTGCAAATGCCGAGACTATAGTGCAGTACACACCGACATATCGCATCGCACGAAAAAATAATGTTTTTATTTACCGGAGCGCCGTCATCAGTGTAAATTTTGAATTATGATATATAATTGCCGGTTGGTTTATTTTGGGTTTCTAGTTTTGGTCCTTCGAGCCGGATGTCAGGAAAGGATTACCATTTATTCAACGTCAGGTTGGTTTTATAACGATCCCTTGTTTTTGTTATGTACAAATGTATGCAGAATGCAATATTTTAATCATTATGATTATGAAAGTATGTTTAACCTTTAACTTTACCACTTGATAATTGGTTATTTTGTAAATGTGTCAATTTTAATTTAATTTTTCGAAATAAATGTCATTGGAAATTGCAAAAAAATTATCTGTAATCTTTTAAGCATTAAAAAAAAAACAAATAAACATCAAAACCCCCAGAAAAATGAAGAGGTAAACTTTTTTTAATGGGTCACCCTGTATATTATGTCACCATTAAAAAGGTATTTTAAAGAGCTCTTAATTATCTTGAACCTGGATATAATTTCTATTACATCTACAGTCTCAGCTTAGTGTCGTAGGTAGGTACGAGTTTAATGAAAATTATATCTACTATTTTTCAGATTGAATCGGCCATATTTTAAAAACTATTTAAGATTAATATATCAAATGTGGTATTTTTGTAAAGCTTTAAAAAAACCCTTTTAATGATGATATAATACAGGGTGACTCACCGGGAACTGGTGCGATCGATTTCTCGAAAAGTAGACTTTGGAAAATTTTGTAACAATATAAAGTCAGTGGGGGATATAGAAATAAAATACTTTGACAGCTCTACCACTTCCGGTTATACCGGAAGTTAATGTCAACTTCCTTATTTTAAATGGAACACCCTATATATTATTGATTTTTTAGATTCTGCGTAAAGTTCTAAAAATATTTTATATATAGTGCAATGCATATACCATTTTTGACTTATTTTAAATTTTATGTCAAAAATGACGTTTGCAAGCAATGAGATATTATAACAATATTTTTTTCTAACCAAAAGCCTTTAATATGAGTTGGGGTTGAGTTCCTCGTTGAGAAAGAACTTCTTTAGTGGACTGTTTTGATATATTTACAAATAATGAATACAGAATGGTCAAAAATAATAGTTACAAATGATAACGACAAAAACCCTAAAAGTCAATTTTTTAAAATGGAAACCCTCATCTTTTTTATCTTATCCTATTAAGCACCGTAAATAAGGGTAAGTTTGTATAAGGGTGCCCATTTCAAGAATTTATAGTTTTTGAAAAATTAACAATTAAATATTTATCTACCGTTGTCAACTACCCGAGTTACAATACGGGCCGAAGGAATGATGTTTTTAAAAACAATTTTTCTTGAGAAAAAATACTTTTATTTTTCACCAAACTCGAAAATTGTAACAAAATTTATTTTTGAGAGGAACGGGAACGAAAACTAAAGTTACAACAGTTTAGACTCAACTAACAGAAGTGTCATAAAATATTATTTCTAGCTATATTTATAAACTTTCTTATCTCTATTTCTAGGAGTGGCAATTAATGCTTATAAAGTAAGTTTATAGGATGTAACTCCTCCACCCTTAGATGGGCATATACACTTATTAAGTTTTTATGACCTAATTTTTAATAGATTTCATTTTGATTGATTTTATTTTCTTTAAATTTCAAATAAATAGGCCATAAATACTTCCATAAAAGAAATGATATTAAAATTAAAATAATTAAGTACAGTAAAACTGTCCAAAAGCTGGTTTTATTAAAATAAATATTTGTATTTAATAATCTAGAATTTTCTGATTTTTGGAGATTAATCTCTTCCTGTAAATTGTTTAGTTTATTAAAATTAATATTTTTAAATTGAGCAGTTTTACCTTTTTATACAGTGTTTTATGAGTTAGATTAATATTAATATTTGGTAAAGGAACATTTTGAAAAGCATGTTTACTATATTTATAACCAGTTATAACAATATCTCCTAATTTTAAGTTACAGGGAAACTTAATTCTATTAAATATGTCCCATTTAATAACACATTATTCTGTGAGTTTTCGCATGTTTCAACAGCGACAAGATCTGTATTTGTTACTAAAATCCATTTATTTTCGTCAATGTTTTGAAGTTGCATATTTTCAATATTCACAAATAATGCATTACAATTGGAAATGTTGTGTTTGTATTTTAAAAGTTGCACTTCACACGGTATATTATTATAAAAGTTTTCAGAATGTATATGAGTACATAAATAATAATTATTAGCAATTTGTTTACATGGTTGATTAGAATAACCAAAATTATAGTCATTTATCAATAAATATTCAAAATTGGGCACAATAATTTTATAATGATTATTATATCTCGTAGGTAAAGGAAATAACTGGAATAAATTATAATTTTCTTTCTCTACTAGTGGAACCTCAATGACAAAGATTATCTGTTTATTTTTAGAATAACTTCTTATCTCTAAAGTGTTTTCTATATTTAAAACATTGTTTATTACTGGCTCAAATGGCAGTTTTTCGAATGTTAGTTTATTATTTAATATTTGCAACTCATCTAAAAATAATTCTGGGTTTAATATAGAGCTATGAAAAGTATTTAATTTTGCAAAAGTAATCGCCGTTTGAATATTTTCTAAAATATCGTAAATATTTTGATAATAAGTAGTTATTTGGGTAAAAACCATATGAATGCGAAAAAATTCAAAAAGATTGGTTTCTTCGATTTCGACATTATTTATTACTTGTATGAGTTCATTAACTCGTAGATTTAAAGTTTTTTGGTTATGAGATACGTTTTTATAATTTCTTCAAAATTATTAATTGATTTGCTTAGAATGGTCATTTGTTTGTCTAGGGCAAGTTTTTCGTTTTCTTGGTTTTGTCTGAGTATATTAATGTTATTGTCAATTCGTTCCGCGTCATCTTGATCTAAATTACCTGTAATGGCTTTAATTATGCTACCTAAGGCATTTACTAATGCACGTGTTTTGCGTGTTTTAGTTGGGATTATTTGATTTAATTGATTATAGATTTTTTGCTGTAAATTGTCAGTTATTATATATGAGTTAGAAAATTCTGCTTCATATTTGGTAAAGTTTTTAATGTTTTCTCTAAGAATATTATATTTATTATTTATATCTAAGAATTCACTAAATAAACTATTCATATCAAATATTTGTATAAATGTCCAATGATTTGTTGCTTTTAAGGCACTACCTATCTTATAGGGTAAGATTCCTGGATTATCATTTAAGTTGTGGTATTTGGGGGTGTTTCCTTCGGTGAGGGACCATCTGTAACAAGTGGCTTTTTAATTCTTTTATATGAATTATTTCCGTTTTATCTGGATATTTAAGATTTTTTATTTTTACACGATTGTGTTCAAGTATTTCGATTATTAAATAAGGGCCAGTGAATTTTGGCTTATTTTTATTTCTTTCTGACAATTTTTTATAGACTTTTTGATTAAGTTGGAAATCTGACGATTCGTCGCCTTTAGTGTTTGTTTTTGTTAAAACATTTTGTTTTTTAAGATCAGTTTTGTTTGCAACGTTTTCATAGACTGCGTCTATTTTTTCTTTATGAGACGAAATATAATCAGAGTAAAAAGTAGTAGGGATAAGATCTAAAGGGTCTCTTGAGTTTGTATGACCTAAGACAAGTTCATGTGGGCTAAATTTGGTTGTACTATGAACACTTGAATTGTATGCTATAATAGCGTAGGGCATTAATTCTGTAACTGATTTATTTTTATCTTTTTGTTTTAATATTCTTAAATGTTCGATAAGGGTAGAATGGAAACGTTCTACTGGTGAGTTTGACTCGTGATGTTTAGGGGTAGTAAAATGTATATTTATTTTCTGAGCTTTAAGTAGTTCTCTTAAAAGGTCATTATTAAATTATCCGCCGTTGTCACATGTTATTGTTTCGGTGCAACCATAAAATGAAAAGAAATTTATTAATTTATCGCAAACCGATTTTGCATTTTTATCATAAGGGGTAAGCTTGTCCGAATTTTGAGAATTTATCAAATATTGTTAAAAAAGTTCTGTGTTTCAAAAATAAATGTATCCATATGTAACATTTGAAAAGGTTTAGAGGGTGTGTCAGTTTTTGTAAGGGGGACGTAAGATTTAAGTCTGCTGTATTTTGCAGTTTGGCAAATATTGCAATCGTTAATATATTGATTAATATCGTCTTTCATTTTAGGCCAATAATACAATTCTTTTAATCGTTCATAAGTAGCTACTGCGCCTCTATGATTCGTTTTACTTTGATGTTGGTGACTGATAAGTAAAATTTTTTCTTCTTTTTCCAAAATATTACTTACTAACTTAGTACACCGTATAATTTTAATATTTTGAAAATTTTTAAGATAGACATCAGTAAAAATCGGAATTAATTCTTTATTGTGAAAATATACGTAACACGTTTTATTGGGACTCATATAATCACGAATAAATATTTTTATAGTTTCAGGATTTTCAGGCAGTTCTATATGATTAATTTTATTTTTGCCAAAGTTTTCAGTTTTAAATTGAATATCAGGGTGAGGTGATTTTTTAATTAGAAATTGTAAGCTTTTATTGTTAATTATTTCATCAAGGATATTTAGACTTGCATTTCCGGGGTTATCTTGATTACTGTGAACTGTTGAGTCAGAAGTATTCGCGTGTGCGACCTTAATCTCAGATAAAATGTTTATTTTTGCTTACTGCAACTCGGTTTTTCTGATGCAATTTTTTCGTCGTCTTGAGTAGGATTTTCTAGCGTCTTGAATAGGATTTTTTGGTTAAATGACGTAAATATTCTACGATATCTTGATTTGAATCGCCTGGATTATTAATTATTGATTCGTTTTCATAGACATTTAATTGAATGCGCGAGAATGGCATCGGCGTTACTATTTTGAGAGCCTTTTTTATAAATAATTTGATAGTCGTATTCTTCTAAGCTTAAGCGCCATCTTACCAATTTAGAATTCGGTTCTTTTAAATTAAAAAAGCCAGACAAGAGGTCTGTGATCAGTATAAATATAAAATTTGCGACCAAATAAATAAGGACGAAAGTATTTACATGCCCAAACTATCGATAAGAGTTCTTTTTCGATAACTGAATTATGTAATTCGGATTCATTTAAAGTTCGTGAGGCGTATGCTATTGGTTTGTCATTTGAATAGTCCCTTGTGATAATACTGCACCTAATGCGTAATTACTTGCATCTGTAGTCAAAAGAAGAGGTTTAGAGAAATCTGGATATCTATAGGGTTTTAGTATAAATTGGGTGTCGTCAGTTAATTTTATATCATGTTTAATGGCATTTGTAAAAGATAAGGGTATACCTTCACAGTGAAAAATGCTCCCTAAATTCATGGCAAAGTTTACGAATTTCTGTTTTTTCCTCATAATTACAGTGATCTAAATTAATGTTTTTTAGATTAGCTTTAAGTAAATTGTCAAGTTCTTTTTCTGGGTTTTCGTATGATACCGGGTGATCTATAAAATTGAGTTCATTTAAATTTATTTTTCGATATCAAAAGGTTCAAGAAATTGGAGCTCTATAGGGTTTTCTCTTGGATTTAAGGCGGTAGTAAAAGTTTGATAATTTTCTATTTTTACAAGACATTCTGGGATTTCAATATGTCCTAGTTTTTGATAAGGAAGAATACCGTAACCGCTTGGTATATTAACAGGAATTTGGATTTTTTGAATAGTTCTTGGTTCAATAATATAAGAAAAATTATTTTTAATATTTTCAGAATTTTTCTTATTTTCGTGTTCATGACGTATCGGAATTTCTGTATTAGGCAATTTTAACAAAGATTTGCTAAAATCTAAATTAGCATTTAATTGTTTAATTAGATCTAAACCTATTAATCCTCCAAACTTATTAGAAAAATCAAAAAGATAAAATTTATGTATACCGGGGTATCAAAAGTTGGAAAAATTGGCAATGTAGCAACTTCGTTATGAAAAGATGTTGCGTGAGCAGTTTGTACTTGAAAAATTTCTTCTTTAATAAGATGTGGAAAATGTTGGTAAGCAATTTGAGGGTTAATGAAACTTCTTGTACTTCACTGTATCTAATAAAAATTTAGCATTTAATTCAGGGATTAAAATAAATGGTAACTGAATATTGTAATTATTTAGAAATATTATGTCTGGTTCGAATTCAGGCTCGTTTGAGTAAAATTTGCATTTTCCGTTTCATTGTTTTGGGTATTTTCGTAAAATTGAGTATTTAAGTTATCTACGATATTTGGTTGACCTGTATTTAAATAGGAAAAATCATAGGGTTGGTTATAGTCAATTTCTGAATAGTTATAGTTATTAGGATCAAAAGTGTAATTATTTTCTGGATAATTACTATTTTCAAAGCTACAGGGTTCTTCAAGTAAAGTATTTTGTTGTTCAGGCGTTTGCTGAAGAACTTCTTGGTTATATACTTCTTGAGAAATAAATTTATTATGAATAACTGTGTTTCCAGAAGAAGTATCCATCGGTTCTATATTTCTATTTAAATTTGTTCTTCGAGACATTTGTCCGAAATTTTGATTATTAAAATTATTAAAAGGAGGTCTTTGCTGATTAAAATTCTGAGGTCTTTGCTGCGCAAAACCTTGGTTTCTAAAAGTATTTTGAGAGTTATTATTATTGGAAAAATTCGGTCTTTGTTGACTGAATGACGTATTAGGCTGTGAAAAATTAGGTCTTTGAGCAAAAGGATTATTTTGTTGCGCAAAATTATTAAAATTATTTTGTTGTGGAAAGCTAGAAAAAGGTCTCTGGTAATTAAACGTTTGAGGTATGTAAGTCTGTTGTGGTACATAAGTTTGTCTTGGTATATAGGTCTCAATTGGTCTATATTGGGGTATATTAAATCTTTGATTTTTATTTTGAATAATTGGTTGTTTAAAATTTGAATATTGAGCATTTTAAAGGAAATAAAATTTTCTTCTTCACGCACATAAGACATAGCTTGTTCTAAGTTATTAGGATTTTTTAGACGCGTTACTAATTGTAAGTTGTAAGGTAAACCATTTAAAAAAGTTTTAAGAGCAAAAGATTCGTAATGATCAATTTTTATTCTTTTAACTTCTGGTGATTCTGGACTAGCATTTAATTTAGCAAAAAGCAAGCTTCTACAATCTTGTATTCTCATACCAAATAATAGAGGACTTTCATTTTTAAAGGGTTTTAAGTTTAATAAGTCTTGGATTAAGCAATCAATTGATCTGTGATCGGAAAATGTTTGATAAAGTACATCTTTTATAAGTTCCCAACTATTAAGTTCAATTCGTGAAATTATTAATTCTGCGGCTCTACCACTTAATTTACTTAAAATAGTGTCGAAAATAACAGTATTAATTGGATCATTAGCATTATTTCTATTTTTAAAAGCTTTTTGAAAATTTTCTACAGCAATTATATATCTATTTAATAATTTTGGATTACCATCAAAAACAGGAATGTTATCAGCTTGATATCTTAAGAGTTGATAATTTGGATTAGACATTGTATTGCTATTGGAACCAGTATCTGATTGGTTTATAGATAAAGTATTTAAAGATTCGATGAGTGAATCTAAATTAAATTCGTTAATTAAATCTATTTTGAAGACTAGTTACACTCTGTACAATAAAAATATAAATATTTTTAGTTGTTGGTTTAAAAATAAACTTATGCTATTTTGCAGATTAAAATAAGCAGACTTGCTTAATTAAATATTTGTTATCAGAATAGAAATAGTTTTACGTTATAAATACGCTATAAATAGGGGTGAAACAAAATAATAAAAATAGAAGGAAAATATCGATACAATGGTACAGGAAAAATAAAAATATTTTTGGACTTACAGTACTATGAAGATTGGTATCAGTTTCATTGGTTTCTTCTTAAATCTACGTTTCTTCTTAATCTACCTTAACCTAGGCCTAGAGAATCGGGATTCTTGATGGCTTCTTATGGCGCCTTAGATCGGCACTATCTACCATACGAAGTCACCTTCCCTGGTCCAATCGATGTCTTCAGGTCCTTGTGAACACACTGGTTGGACGTTGGAAATTCTCCAGGGACTTGCTGAAGTTGGCCTTTGTTGAAGTTTTTCCTTCAGGATTCTTGATGTCGTGTGTCGCCTTAGATCGGCACTATCTACACACGGCACTTCCCTCGTCGTTGTCGTTTTCTTGCCACCTTAGATCGGTACTATCTGCTTCGAAAACTTCTCAGACGTTCCGTAGGTTTGTTTTTGGGCGAATTTTTGAAAAAAACCGTGCTAATATGCCCTTAACACGTCCCAAAATGCTACCTTGACTGCGCCAGTTACAATACGGGCCGAAGGAATGATGTTTTTAAAAACAATTTTTCTTGAGAAAAAATACTTTTATTTTTCACCAAACTCGAAAATTGTAACAAAATTTATTTTTGAGAGGAACGGGAACGAAAACTAAAGTTACAACAGTTTAGACTCAACTAACAGAAGTGTCATAAAATATTATTTCTAGCTATATTTATAAACTTTCTTATCTCTATTTCTAGGAGTGGCAATTAATGCTTATAAAGTAAGTTTATAGGATGTAACTCCCGTACCTAAAAGCATTGTTGAAATAGATAAATATTAAATTGTTAATATTTCAAAAACTATTAATTTTTAGAATGGACATCCTTATACAAACTTACCCTAATTCTTAATGTTTAATAAGATAAAATAAAAAATATGGGGGTTTCCATTTAAAAAAATTACTTTTAAGGTTTTTGTTGTTAAATTTCCAACTATTATTTTTGACCACTCTGTATTTGTTTATTGTAAAAATATCAATACAGTTTACTTACGTAGTCCTATTTCTACGAGGAACCCAACCTCGACTCATATTAAAGGCTTTTGGATTATGGTTATGTGATTGCTTGCAAACGTCATTTTTGACATAAAATCAGAGACAACAATTAGTGTATTCATTTTACCTTGTAGAACCGTTCTGAACCGTTCTCTGAACTGTCAATAGTGCCAAGAACGGTTCTACAACATGAAAAAATGTCAAAAAATTGTAAAAGGAACACCCTTGGTGTCGTTCCGGGCGGTTCAAGAGCGTAAAAGGAATACACGAAATGAGACCAGCAACTAAATGTAAATAATTTATCCGAGAGAGAGATAGCTACTGGGCCTTCCTTGTCTGTCTTCAAGGCAGGTAAACGCAGATGGCGCGTGAGTCGACTTTATCGTTTGCCCGCCAAATTCAAATTATATAGCTGTGCTATTTTTGCCCTTAATGTTAGGTACTTGTTTTTGTTTCCTATTAATATAAAATATTGGGGTTTAGTTCAATAATTACACACACCTAATTAAAAATGTCATTTATTTGGTTTTTATAAAGATTTTTTTCTTACAGATAACCATGTCAATATTACCTTAAATTATCTGTTGAAAAGCACAAATTTAATATATACACTGTGATCACTAATAAAAGTCAATATTCAAAGTCCAATTAAGTGTAAAAAACCACGAAACACAATAAATCACAGAAAATGTAAACAAACTGTCCAAACAAATCGGCCATTGAAAAATATCAAACACAAATATCGATTAACATTTCGGCGTGACTGCCTGCGGCAACGTTGTCAAGTTAAAAATATTCGATTCATGGTATATTTTCTTTCTCTTAATTAGATGTGAGCCAAAAAGGACATTAAAGTTTACATGCAGAAATTGTAAACAACTTGGCAACCAGGGCAAAGCGATGATTGCTCCATCTACGATAGCCTGCCATGATGAAAGACAAAGACATATTTATTGGAGCTTGCGTTAAACCAGAAAGAGATAAATACAATGGACAAATTGTTAGGACCAGTTACTCGTCTCATTGTTGTCTCTGATAAAATTAAAAAAGTCAAAAACGGTTTTACTTAGGTCTAGAACACTGTGTATAAAATATGTTAAGAATTTTACGCAGAATCCAAAAAATATATAATATACAGGGTGTTCCATTTAAAATAAGGAAGTTGACATTAACTTTTGGTATAACCGGAAGTGGTGAAACTATTAAAATATTTTAGTTGTATGTTCCCACCGACTTTATATTGTTACGAAATTTTCAAAATTTTCCAAAGCTTACTTTTCGAGAAATCGATCGCAGCAGTTCCTGGTGGGACACCCTGTATATAAGGTGTTTCATGTAAATAAAGTTAACCTCTTTATTTTCTTAAGTTTTTGATGTTCATTTGTTTCTATTTTTATGTTCAAAAGATAATAGAGGAAAAAGTAAAAACTTTTTATACAGGACTTTTTTGCTATAGTGCTAAAGTGGGGGTGACAAAATATAAATGAAAAGCCTGTACATCCTCGGGGAATTTTATGCAGAAAACTTTAAATAAACCAAACCTTTTTTAATATCTGTGATATCACTCTAACTATTGTAAAGAAACTTAGTACTCACCCACTATGCATTAAAAGCCATTTCTGATGCACATCAACCTTTTTATTCGTAATAAAAACTTTATTTATTTCATTACATCATTAAACAAAGGTAAAATTAATTAAAAGCTGTTTATGGATCTCTTAAACTTGATAGTACACAGAACAAGGTATTACATTTAAAAAAAAATGAGGTATTATTGTCCAACAATCTAAATAAAACAAACATGGGGTAACAGTCAGCGTTCTGACTAATTTTATATATAACCAAAAAACGTAAATCTCGGAAACGGTAAGAGATACAGGGTTGGTTAAATTAGGGTGAAGTTAAGCATTTCTACGCCTAACAACTAGGGGTGTGCGAATACCGATCGAATCGAATCAAATCGAATATTAATATTCGATTCGAAATTCAAATCGAATAATTCGAAATTCGACGAATAATTCGAATAATTTGAAAAATTTCGAATAATTCGAAAATTTTTCGAATAATTCAAAAATTTTTGAATAATTCACGAATAATGCGAACTATTCACTATTTATCAAAATATGAATGGATTCTATATTTTATTCAATTGGGATTCCACAACATCGGGCATCAAAATATTCTACTGACCCATAATATCCTTTTTGATTAAAAATTAATTATCTAAAGGAGACAATTGCTCAATTTTTTATTTTAATATAAATATATATAAAATAAAATTCTCTTTTTTATATTTTTAATATAAAATTTTCGAAGACCTTGTACAAAATGCAAAATATAAATTATTTTTCAAGTTTAGTAACAGATTTATGAAAAACCCTGTATGATGAATATGCGAAATACAATAACTTTCAACATTTTAAACACATTGTATTAAGGCTATTTTTAAAAAGCCCAAAAAAGTTTATATGTATATGTATACCTTACATTTTAACCTTACTTTTGTTGGCCGGATATACCTAAACATCCTGTAAACAGGAATAAAAAAATTTCACAATACTCTTTTTTTATTTCAAATATTTAATTAAAAACATATTGTTCTTGAGAAGAATGTTGTTTTATTTACAAATTTTTGTTACACCCTGTATAGTGCACAAAAAACTTGGTCAATTTTAACTTTTAAATACTGTGTGTATATTCATTTGCTTATTATATACATATACCATACTATATATGTATACCAGGAGTTTTATTTACAATTTTTTTTTTCCAGAAGTTTTAAAACACCCTATATATAAAAACTATATTTAGACTAAAATTCCCTAATAATGTTTTCAATTTATAATTTTTGAAAGATTCGCCCTATAATGCAAATGATCTAATACTTTTAATTTCCGGTATTAGTTTGTTTTGTTAAACACCCTGTATAGTATATGGGAATAGTATATTACATTACAAGTGTGGAAAATGACTAATTTCACACGAGTGGGAATATTACGCCTCGTGCGACAAACCCACGAGTGTAAGAAAGTCATTTTCACACGAGTACTGTACACTATTTTTCCTACGACCACAAATTATTCACCAAAAAATAAATAAATTAAAGTTTGTCTGTTCAGAAAAAATAAAAAACAATTGAGAACTTTGCAACACTAGGGTGATATTTACTTTGCAACACTAGTGTGATATATACTTTTCCTCACTGCTATATTATACTGTTTTGACAATATTTTTACATCGAAAATCACCTACCTAGAAGCATTATATAACTTTTATCATTTTGGAATTTAAAAAGGCCCTCACTTAATAAAAATTGTATGGTTTTGTTAGGTAATAACGCTAATAGTTTAATACGGTTTTCTGCTGTTATAAGGGTTTTTTAAAAATTATCGATTCTTACATATTTTAGACACTCTTCTAAATAAAACGTAAGTGGTGCATATCCAAAATATTCCGTTTTTTAAAAAATATCAGTAAATAAACTTACGGGATCGGGGAGTGAAAAGGGGTGCTGGGTGGGGTAAAATTGGTAAAACGAGTTAATGAAACTGAACATCACATGTAAAACTAAGTAAAAATAACAGTTTTTCCTCATATTTTAAAGAAAAAATATGTATTATTGTTGTGCTAACAATAAAAAGCCATTAATGCACTTTTAAGAACTATATTTCATAAAAGTAAACTATTAACTATTCAAAAATAAAAATACACAAAAGTACAATTTAGCCATCTTAACAGAACTGTACCACCACGGCTAATCACCGCGGACCGCGCCAATAGTCGAATGCCTGAGTCGCTAGATTTATTAATTTATGACAATCATGCTTAGGCAACCAACTATACATTATAATACAAAATATAATAAATATAAAAATTGTAAATGCACAACACTGTGCCAGTCAGTGAAAGTTGTTTTTGTGGTTATGTTTATTATGTTTGTTTATGTTTTTATTTTTTCGTAAATTTTAATAAATATAAAATAAGATGATTTTCGCTAATTTGGGTTCTACCGTTTAAGGTAAATAAAAGTTTTTTTTTACTGTCACTACAATAAATATGTCACTTGCAAAACCAATAGCAGTTTTTAGAATGACATCATAATATGTATCACACCAGTGTTGTAAAGTACTTTGCAACACTAGTGCTGTAAAGTACTTTGCAACACTAGTGTGATATAACGCATTTTCTATGCATGAAATCAGTGTGCTATTTGCTATTTTCACAAGTGGTCGTAGGAAAATACTATAATTTTTATATTTTCATAATAATTGTTTTATTTATGTAAATAAATTTTTTGGTTCAAATATAATGGTATTATTTGTCAAATTTATATTTAAATATCACGCATAACAAATCCTAAATTCAATATCCTCGACAATTCGCGATTACTACAATAATTCGTCAAAATGCGAAAAAATTCGAATATTGTATTTTGGCTCAAAAAATTTGTCCTGCCATTTTGTACGGAACTTTTGGACGCTACCAGGTTGCCTAGGTAAAGCGTAAACTAATGCGATGGAAAACTTTTGTTTCGAATATAATGTCTAATCTGAAATATCTTAAAACTGGTACTTATGTAGCGATATTAATCAATGATACCTTTTTTGTGCAAAAAATATGGCAGAATAAAAATTCTTTACCAAAATTAAAATATCCGAGGCAAAACGAAGTTGACACTTTGAACCTAAGCAAAGGACTACAGGTGGTTCCATCTACATTTTACGACAAAAACATTGGCATATTTCGTTTCTTCACCCTAAAAATCTTTTAATGCTGAATTTTGTGGAAAAATTTCTTAAAATAGGTAAAATATAAAAAAATAACTAAAATAAAATAAAACATGGCACCCTGTATCTAGCAAACTATCAATTTTTTGACTGAGGTAAAAATAAATCCAAAATATCTTCTCTCTCATCTAAAATATGTTTTTACTAAAAGTTGACGTTTTAGCGTTGTCACCCTTAATAACACAACACTTTTAGTCCTATAAACTCCTATTGTTAGACGTTTTAAGCAAAGAGCAATACCTTTTTAATGTTTTAAAAAACTTAATACAGAGTGGACAAAAAGCAGATCTATGTGTAAAAGGATTTTTTTTCATAATTATTATTTTCTCTTATGCCATAAACTACCGAATTGGCTTTTACAAATTCTAAAAGTTAAAATGGTAAACCTGGCAACAATGCAAATATCAGCAACAAATTGGGCATTCCCAAAACCCCAAGTAGTAAATATTAGCTTTGTTCGCGGGTTTGATTCTGAACCGGTTCTGGGACTATTCGCATGCGCAGTGAAAAAACAGCGTTCGCGGTTAGTAAAATACTGAATTTTTAGTAACTAACAGTTCTGTGTTCGTGGGTTACAATGGAATCAGTTCATTACCGGTTCGTAACCTGATTAGCAGTCCTGGGATTTTTGTTGGAATTAAAAGTTCAGTTCGGAATTCCATGCGCATTGTCGACATGGTCAGCTGTTTTCTGTTTTTGTGTTTACAAAAATAAACCGTTGTATTACAGTTTATTTGTTTCTGCCACTTTTTATGCGGGTTAATATACCTGTTGAATGAAAAAGATGGTAGTGGGTATGAGGACGGCAAAATAAAAAGACGCTTTATTTGTTCGGCGACGTTTCGGTCCTGATTTTGGACCTTTTTCAAGCTTCCAAATATTGCATCATTCGCCAAAACATGCTATTATGTTGGACACTACATGATTGTAAAAAGGACATCACACAACATTTTTTTAAATTATTGTATACACATAAAATAATAAATAAACAAATAAATAAATAAATAAAAAAAAATTTGTAGTGTTTTGCCGTCCTCATACCCACTACCATCTTTTCCATTACATTTCGACCAAGGACGATGTATATCATGGATATACCTGTTGAATATTTTTTATTTTTATTTTTGTGATTCTGAACGTATGTAAACAAAGGATTTTTAATTGTATTCCGTATGAATGTATGTATGCATTAAAATAAATAAAGATTTAATTAAAAATATAGACAATATTAGAAGATTTTACCATTTCTTGTTGTTTCAATTTTATCTTTAGTTAAATACACATACTTATGTTAAAAACGAGAGGAGGCAGGGAATCCCTCGTCTTCCGCCGAGAGACCTCGAGTGGCTTTCGACAGTATAACAATTTACCTTTTTGTTTGAATTTAATTTTTTTTGTGTAGTATCCAATTTACCCATGAAAAATTCTAACCAAAAGGCTAGGTTAGAATACATCTTCAGCTGTATAGAAAATCGTTCGCGGTAATGCCACATGCGCTTTAAAACAATTCTAAACCAGTTCGGTTCTGGTTCAGAATCGTTTCATTACTAGACCCGCGAACAAAGCTATTGTAAGTTTTAATAAAACCGGTTCTGAAATATGAGACACTTTTGATACATTACGACAATTTTATATATTATATCCAAGCATTAAACAACCATACAAGAACATTATTACGCAAACTAAGCAACTAGATTACAAAAATACTTTTCGAATTTATAAAACTTAATTCTGTAGTTTATGTCATAACAAAAACAAGAATTTTAAAACATTTACTTTTACACCTAGATCTACCTTTATTTTTGTCCACCCTGTAAAAAGTTTTTTAAAACATTAAATAGATTTTATCCAACACTTACATATAATATCTACATAATTGATCAGATTTTGAGGATATAAAGTGTACTATAAGTCACTAGTGAGCTAAAGTACCCTTTAGCTCACTAGTGAATTATAGACTTTGGCTCACTAGTGACTTATACTAATTCTTTATTACTTCCAACATTTCACAATTAAAAAAATAACATAAAATACCTAATATATTATAATATATTAATAACTCACTTGTCTAATACAAAATTTTATCCAACACTTTCGTATAAATCGTTTTAATATCGAAAATAATTTGAAAACGTCATCAAATTTTGTTGCTGGTGTTGACAATGACAAGTAACAAATAATGGATGACGTTTTCAAATTATTTTCGATATTAAAAACGATTTATACGAAAGTGTTGGATAAAATTTTGTATTAGACACGTGAGTTATTACATATAAGTCACTTAAGAAAATTACCTCTCTCGCCCTTCGGGCTCGAGAGTTAAACTTTTCTTGCGTGACTTATATGTAATATAACTTACTTATCTAATAAATAACTATTACTTTTTGCTTAAAACGTCAACCAGTAGAAGTTTATAGGATTAAAAGTCAGCGTTATAAAGGCTGATAACGCCAAAATGTAACTTTTTAGTAAACAAATCATATCTTTAGATTTACAAAAAATATTAAAAATTTGCCAAAATTGCTTGTCACAATGATGATGGTTATCTGACTATTATAAAAATTTTAACATTCAAACATTTCTTTTATTAAAAAAGTTGCAGAATAACAAAATTTCCTAAAAACAATAGTTGTATTTACCACTCTGTATATAAGTGGTAAGATTAATACCAAGGCTGCAATAAAGGTAATCATAAAGACTAATAATTGCGTCCAAATTTGCCGAAAACCGCACTACAATATTTTTTTGTAGTCTTTGAGAAAACTTATGTTTAAAATTTCACCTAAAATTTAAATTATTTCGTTCGAATGTTCAGGAGTTTATTTCCAGCGATAAAAACAACGAAAGAATGCTATAAGTCCGTTTACACTAAACAAATTTAATAGAGTGGGGCTAGAATGAGCATTCGCTCGTTTGGTGTAAATGAACCTTTAGATCGTTGCATTTTGGTCCAAGGAATTTGTCGTAGCATTTTTTACAAATCTTTTAGCGACATCCTATATTATAAGGAATCTGTGGTTTTTCTCCGTACCTTCAGTGCTGGATTAAGGCCAATTTTAAGTGAAGCGAATAATAAATTTTGCGCCCTACAAAGGTCCTTTCCGTCACTTTGCGCCCTTCCCCATGCATACTTTTCATTATACCACTACCCAGCAATTAGGGAACACCGTACTTGTACTTTCTTGTTACCCTAATTTGCGCCCCTCCCAAAGTGGCGCTGAGGAGGTCGCTTCACGGCTTCTCGCTTGATCCGGCACTGTGTACCTTTAACTAGTGACTAGCATGTATAAAAGCATGCGCTGTCTCCAAGCTATGGATGGTGGAGGGAAGGATAACCATCTGAATGTTTTAAAAAGTGTCCGTCGAAAGGAGCAACTTAAGGTGGCGCCACAGTAGCCAGAGGAGATTTTTTAACCAATGAACATGAATTATTAGAGTAAGATACAAAATGAACAAGGATAGATAGATACAAAATAAAAAAGGAAAGAAATACCAAAATCCCTCCATTGGCTACTGTGGCGCCATACCAATTTGCTACATTCTGATGGCCACTTTTTCAACTTGTCCGCCATAAAAGATGGTTATCCTCCCCTCCACCATCCATACTCCAAGCTTTGAAGATAAACTATCAAAATACGAGCATACTCTTGGCCAGCTAAACAAAAATATCTTTTAGTTCTTTGCCTAATTTTTAATTAGGCAAGTGTTTTGTAACAACTTCTTTACAAAGGCGCAATTATGATTAACCTTAATTTTTATTGCCCAGCATAATGGAACACTATGTATTTACAGATATACATATATTTTTTTTTGTATTTTATTAGATAATTAGGATTTTTATTTATGGTTAACTTAAATTCCACCTGTAATTAATTGTAATGTGTATTTTTACCTCTCGTGTATGTTTATGTGCATAAAAATTTTAAGTTTGGCAGGTATAAAATTAATTATTGGTTTTTATAGAATTCGGCTTATATAACTTTTAGATTTACATGCATTTGTATTTTTCAAAGGATACTCATTGTATTGATTATGTTTTAAGGAGATTTTACTTATAAATTTAAAAAATAATATTTTGATATTTAATGTAAAAAAATAATTTTACATTGTTTAGAAGTACAGTAGAACTTCGGTAATCCGGACAGATATAGTTTAGGTACTTGTCCAAATTTCCAGTTAGCGAATTGTCCGAATTACCATAATAAAGAAACAGGTTAACTTTTTAGCGTTATTTATTCCAACATATGTAATACAAAATATACAGGGTGATTCAAAAATCGATCACGAAACTTAAGGGGGTGATTCTACTTGACAAAATAAGGGTAGAGCTGCATATAATTTTTTTCAAAATATCATTCGTTTTCGAGTTACAAGCCGTCAAAGTTCAATTTTTATGTTGGTTTTTTCGCCATATTGAATTTCTTTTTTAACCAATCCAGTTGATATTTGGCACACAAATCGAGCTTTGCAAATTCTAAAATTTTAAGACAAAAGTACTTTTTTAAAATACCGCCAGAGGGCACTTTACCTAAAACATAATATTTATTTACATCATACCTTTTTAATTTGACAGATATCGCAAAGCTGAGGGCGCCATTTTATAGACAATCTAAAATTAAAAAATAAAGTACTCTTTATTAAAGTCGGTAAACCTCACCGTTCATCAATTTTAATCAAATTACCTATATATCCTAACATAAAAAAATAGTTTCACAAGTATTATACCGGGAACAAATATTACATAAAGCTGGGAAGATATATTATGCATTTTATGTCTAACGTGCAACTTCAATACAATAAAAAAATGATTTGCAGTTGTCAGTTACATCACACGTTCCCTTTTACTTTCTCTATATGTGTACTTTGCACATAACAGATATTTAATAAATAAGCTGGTATAATGAGAAATATGACACTGTGTTATAAACGGCCATCTTTTGTCAAAACCGAGGAAACAAAAAAATAAATTCTAATTTTTAGCAATATAGAAATTTGGATTAGACTGGCCAGAAAACGGATGATTTGAGCGGTTTCGGGAATTTTCGCAATAGTAATCGGAATGGGCAATACACAATAAAAATCGAAAGTGTGGAGAAGACCAGAGCCAGAAGCAACAAACTCATATAAAACTTGCATCTCTATTTCATAAGATTAATATGCTAAATTGCGGTTATATTGGCAAAACAAGATTTTGCAAAATACCAGAAATAAATATTAGTAAGTAAATAAACTAACTGTATGGCAGATATTGTGAAACACAAATAGCTATTCAAATGAAGGGAATAAATTTGCAACTAATTAACGTCTGAAATAAAAATCCTCACAATTTTCTGTACTAAAACAAGGTTAAGATAAATTACCAAGGAATGTTTGCGATTATGAAAGTGTTAATTAAAGGAAGTCTGTAGTAAAAATGACAATTAATAGTTGCGAACAAAAGAAACGTAAGGTTTGTTGTAACATTGACGGTGGTCTTCATGGGTATAACAAGCCCAGTGTTAATTATGGTAGATAGTTGCAAAGATAAATATTGGTTGCTACCACGCAAGGTAAGTGCAGTGTATCGTTAACAAAAAAATCCCTAGCGTCACGCCCTTGGAGGGTTTCACAAAGCGACAAATGAGACGTTGAAAGCCAGAGCGGACCATCTCACAATTCAAAAAATATACTTTAACGAGTATTTTCAATAGCATAAAACTTATTTAT
This sequence comes from Listronotus bonariensis, assembly GCA_014170235.1. Classification (NCBI taxonomy): domain Eukaryota; kingdom Metazoa; phylum Arthropoda; class Insecta; order Coleoptera; family Curculionidae; genus Listronotus; species Listronotus bonariensis. Next base: position 117,345 of record JACEGR010001529.1, read on the forward strand.
CAGAGTCAAAGTGGGCTAAGAATTAATATAGGATAATGGTAGTCCACTTTAGCTCCAATAAATAGGTTTTAAAACGGTTTTACTTTACTTGACCTATTTATTTGGAATTATTTATTATTTGGGTCAAATCTAGTAATTGAAATTTGACCCCCTTCCTGACGACCGATCAATCTGAAATTTGATACACTCGCTTAATCTTGACGACAATACAATATAACATATTTTTTATGATTGTATATCCAAGATGGCCGCCGATACAAAATGGCGGATAACATATTACTTCACTACAACCTCAACATGGGTATCAAATAAAAGGGCTTGATTGGTAGAATAAAACCCACTATGAAAAAAATAAAATCCAAGATGGCCACCGCCACAAAATGGCCGATTACATATTTTTTCACAAGTACCTCAATATGGGTATCAAATGAAAGGGCTTTATTGGTAGAAAAGAGCTCACTATAAAAAAATTAAAATCCAAGATGGCCGTCGCCACAAAATGGCGGATTACATATTTTTCCCACAACTACCTTATTATGGCTATAAAATGAAAAGCTTAATTGGTAGAATAGAGCTTACTATGAAAAATTTTAATCCAAGATGGCCACCGCCACAAAATGGCAGATTACATATTTTTTCCACAGCTACCTTAATATGGGTATCAATTGAAAGGGCTTGATTGGTAGAATAGAGCTCACTATGAAATAATTAAAATCCAAGATGGCCGTCGCCACAAAATGGCGGATTACATATTTTTTCCACAACTACCTTATTATGGGTATCAAATGAAAGGGCTTAATTGGTAAAAAGAATGGTGTCAATTGTTTATGACAACGATAATATTATTTAAAACAAACTTGGTGTGAAATTTTCTTACCGAATACCAAACGTGCTTAAATTATTCCAGGAAATGTTTTCTCGACCGACCACGAATATTTTTAAGAAATTCTCCCTCGCCTGCGGCTCGAGATAATTTTTAAAATACTCGTGGCCTTCCAAAATTTCCGGAAATAAATTTAGCACTAGTGGTATTATAAGTGATAATTTTTGTTTCATAAAAAGCAGTTGGCTACCATATTTTTCTTTAAAAATAAAAATAATAATAGTGAGAAAATACATCTTAAAGGTCTGGCCACAGATAACCGCACCAAGGCCGCACCGAGCCCGGATTCACAATGATAGAGGAAAGTGGGGAGATTGATTCGGAATAATCCACTTTTTATGCCCTCAAAAATATAAAAAACATTTTTTTCAACTTGTCTGTTCCTTTTTATTCAAACTTTAAGTGTGGTATATAGGTAAAACTGTGTTACCTTATTTGTGAAGGTTTGTTTTACAATCAGGTGCAATTTAAAAAGTATAACAGAGTCATATTACTGCAATTTTTTTAAATACAAAACTTTTTGCACCGCATCCCCCTACATTTCACCAGCGAGATGCACTGCTGCGGGCTCGTTGCGGTTATGTGTGGCCAGACCTTAATGCGTAGTGGCTGATATGTAGAGTATATAGGGCGGGGCTAGTTGAGCAATTTTTTACTTGATCGGTTATAGCTCCTCAAAAATAAGTCTTAATGGCTTATAATTCATACTGATGGATTAGCAATTTATCCCTTATTAATAGTGTCCATAGTAATTTCTTTCTAATAAGTCAAATTTAGGAGCTACATCTATTTTAATGTAGATAGTCAAGTATGCCCAACGTACCCCATAGGTGAGGTAAGTTGAGCAAGGGTGTGGGGCTAGTGGAGCACTTAGAAAGTATAGTCAAATCATGGCTTGAATAATTAGATACGTTTACAATAAAAATACATTTTGACAATTTGCTTTTTATATTTATAGTCTTATAGTGACAAAACAACAAATTTCATTAATAAAACAGCAACGGGCCTAGCTTAGCTTAACTATTGAATTTAATACCCTATCAATTCATCTTCGTTTTTTAAACTTTTTAAGCAGTTTTATTTTGCTTCTCTTGTAATGCCTTCTGTAACTGTTAAAATTGCAGCTTTTCTCTACCTTCTGTTTGTTTTGACTCCTTTTCTTGGGTATGGTCAAACTATTGCGAGAGAAAATTTATAAGTTAGATGGGTCAGGTCGTTTTCTTTGTTGCTTGTACAAAGTTCGGGTTGCAGCCTCTTTTAAATCCTGAGGAGACTCTAGTAGTCTTACTATTATAAGTCCGTATCCCAAAAATAATAAAAAAAACATTTTATACTTAAAACCGTGGGGTGAGTTGGGCAACTGTAGCTCAACTAACCCCAACCTAAAATTTTAAAGGAAAAGTAAATTTATGAGAAAACCTGTTAGAATTATATCCAAAATCTTTATACATAATTAAACTGCAACAAATTTACTTAAGATTAACACTTACCTGATTGAGAACGGAATACATTTAACTATCACAGATAAAATTTTCCGGCTGGCAATTATTTTACTTTTTAATCACAAAATAAACAATGCGCACGGATACTTTTCTCGATCGCCGCGTCACCACTAGTGGTCGCACAATGAGTTCCCCTCGCGCAACCCCTTCTTTATGCTATTTGATGCTTTCGCGTGCGGTCGATAGTTTTTGAGATATTTTGATTGCCCAACTTACCTCTGTGCTCAACTAGCCCCGCCCTACCCTACCGAACTTCATTAAAATATTAAGTGTGGTATTAGAGAAACTGTAAAAAAATATATATTTTTTAATTTTTCCACCTTTTATCTCAAAAGTTAAGACATTTGGGGTTTGGATTTATTTGAAGTTTTATTCTTAAATTCATCTTGGGGATTTTCCCTTCAACCCCTCTACATTATAGTATACATGGTGATTCAAAAATCGATCACGTAACTTAAGGGGGTGATTCTACTTGACAAAATAAGGGTAGAGCTTCATATAATTTTTTTCAAAATGTCATTCGTTTTTCGAGTTACAAGCCGTCAAAGTTCAATTTTTATTTTGGTTTTTTCGCCATATTGCATTTATTTTTAACCAATCCAGTTGATATTTGGCAAACAAATGAAGCTTTGCAGATTTCAAAATTTTAAGACAAAAATATTTTATTTAATACCGCCAGAGGGCACTTTACCTAAAACTTAAAATTTATTTACATCATAACTTTTTATTTTGACAGATATCGCAAAGCTGGGGGCGCCATTTTATAGACAATCAAAGACTTAAAAAATAAAGTACTCTTTATTAAAGTCGATAAACCTTACCGTTTAGGCACCAATAGACATCAAAGTTTTCATCAATTTCAATCAAATTACTTACATACATACAGGCTGTCCAGTAACTTAACCGACAAAGTTTACGGGGCGATTTTACAACAGAAAATAAGAAAAAAAACTTCATATAAACATATGTTCTAAAAGTCTTAGTTTTTGAACTATAGTTAATATTAAAAAAAAGTTTTTTTTTAATATTTAAGGTTTATCGACTTTAATATAGAGTACCTTATTTCTTAAGGTTTTGATTGTCTATAAAATGGCGTCCCCAGCTTTGCGATATCTGTCAAAATTAAAAGTTATGATGTAAATAAATTTTAAGTTTTAGGTAAAGTGCCCTCTGGCGGTATTTAAAAAATATATTTTAGTCTTAAAATTTTAGAATCTGCAAAGCCCGATTTGTGTGTCAAATATCAATTGGATTGTTTAAAAAATAAATGCAATATGGCGAAAAACCAAAATAAAAATTGATCTTTGACAGCTTGTAACTCGAAAACGAATGACATTTTGAAAAATTATATGAAGCTCCACACTTGTTTTGTCAAGTAGAATCACCCCTTAAGTTTCGTCATCGATTTTTGAATCACCCTGTATAATCTTTTTTATAAATTTACAGGAAAAAATGAAATAGTCCACGAAAAAGTCATCAAAACAAAAACAGGCAAACTTAGTAACAAACCAATGATAAAAGATCATCAAGATGAATCAACTGCTGTATCCGTAACAAAAATCTTCAAGATGAATCAACGGCCGTATCCGTAACAAAAACCTTCAAGAGGAATCAACTGTCGTATCCATAATCAAAAATCGTGAAGTTAAACAAGAAAATGCAACCGCGATTTCAAAAGAAAAAGATATTATTACAGAAAAACCACCAGCTTTCATATGTCCCCCCAAAAATGCACCTAGACCTCTCTTCTCACTTCCGTGTAGTACTACAAGAAATTGTGGGTTTTGGGAAGAGGAATGCTTTGCTGCGACTACAGATGCATAAAGGGTGTTAAACCACCTAAGACTGAACCAATTCATGAACGTAAGTATCTACAGTATGTCTACTAGACTAGGCCAAAAAAACATTTGTTTTTACGTTACCGTAAAAATATTGTTTATAACGACGAAAGAAAAATATCCTGAAATTTTCATCCCTTAGTATTAACATTTAGAGGTGCATCATTAAAATTAATCATTTTTCAAAAATTGTTGCATTTTTTATACAAAATCTTGAAATCAGTCACTTTTAAACCCTTTTTTCGCCTAAACCGTACCCATTAGACAAAAATAATTCGAGAGCGGTCTGAGGTAGGTTATCTCACTTAGCTTTGAAAGAAATATCTTCGGCTAGTGTAAAAATCTGCATCTCCAAGTTGGACAGTGTTCCGAGAGATGCTACTTTGCATTGCAAGGAAATTGCATGCAGTAAGGAGTTTTTTCCTATTTTAATTTTCAAATAAAATATCGCATCATTTTAGGTTTTAAAAAAAATATATACGATAATTTTCGTTAATAATACGTCAGCTTGCTGTTTGGGAGTATCTGCATTTGCCAACTTTCGTGTCTTTTTTGTTATCTTTTTGCCAATAACTTATTAATGATGGATGTCATCATCCTAAATGTATTTTTTTATCATAACTTATTAATGACGGATGCCATCACATTATCTGCAACACGTGGCCCAATAACGGCCAATTGCTCACTTTCGTGTCTTTTGATACCTTTTGCCAATGCCTTGCCATTTAAAAGTGTTGGCAATGCCAGTAAATTAAATGTACAACGCCGGCAAAAAATGTTATATGGGACAGTGCAATTTTCGATTTCTACTATGCAATTATCGCTGTAATCAAGCGAAAATTGTTGAGTAGACAAATGGGTGAGTGTAATTTTTAGATATAAAAACTGTATCAGTCATCTATGAGGTTTGACAAAAATGTGATTTTTTGCTCAAGAATAAAGTACTCTTCTACTTTCCCACCAAAATCCAAATATGTATAATAAAATAAGTCAAAAACCATATCTATCTTTTAAATTTCAGCGCTTTTCTTTGGTATTTACCAAAGGAAATGTCCAGTTGATCCGTTACCGGAATTGTCCGAAATCAAAGAATGTATCTTTGATGAAGATTGCTCGTCACCTAGGATATGTTGCGCAGAAAAATTGCAAAATGGAGAAAGAAAAAGATACTGTAGGACTCCTATACCAGTTTGGGATACTTTACCTTTGCCATCTCCAGTTTTGGAACGTAAGAAATACAATGTTACCATTTTTTAATAAGGAATACGAAAACAGATAATAAACTGTGCCAAAAAATTATATTATTTCATACTGTTCAGTAAATCCGGTACCTGGTACCGTAATGTGTTGCCTAGCAACGCTGTCATGTATCATTATAAATGTCCACGTGATCATTGTTGTTATGCCTTGATATTGGTTTTTTAATTGGCTCGAGATTTAATAATAATCATAATAATTATTTAAAGAAAATTATTATAACAAAAAAATGTATATCAATTTTATTAAGAAACTGCAGCAACCCTAAGCAAGGCGATTGTAGTACCATCCAGTACACATTTTGTGGTATAACCTATTTTTTAGGATAATTGATATTTTTAGCTTTAAAAACCATGACAAGTTATATGCAGTGTACACCACCGCCCCCGCCACATCTAGACTTACATCCCAAAACATGTCAAAATCCAATGGACTGTTTTCCAAATTTGTGTTGTCAAGAAAAAGGCAAGAAGTTTTGCAGGCCACCCAAAAGATCTCTTTTAGCATTAGTAGCCGAACTAGGACAGGTGTGTACTAAAATAAATTTCAAGTTTAGGTAGCGGCAAAAAATTACTTAATATACAAGGTGTCCGGAAATATGTGGGCAATCTCTCGGATTTATATAGAACACATTAAAATAATATGACAAGTCCTATCAATGTTTTTTTCAAAAGTCCCTCTCTACTGAGATATGTATCCTTAAAAGACGCCGCTGCAAATCAGTTTTTTCTTGAACAAAGTCGGTCTATATAGGGTCACGACATTCGGCCATATTGCTTTGACGTGTTATGACGTCACATCTCCCAATTTCGGCCATGTTGTTCAGTGCCGGAGATACACAGTTTATTGTATTAGTAGAACAACCGTTTACACAACAGTTTTTAATTATTATTAAGTAGTAAATTCTTTTACTTTAAATAAAAAACATTTGGAATTACATCTTTCAACAAATATCTCTTCCAAAACAATGCAAAATGAAATGTGCAAATTCTAGACGCCACTGGATTGATCATCAGCTTTGATTTTACCCAGTCTTGCCAACTTTTCTCCGTGGAGTGCCCTTTCTTGCGTCCCCGACCTCGAACTGCCTAAAAGTGGAGGATATGTCGCAACCTTATATATATTTATTATAAATATACACTAACCTTGTTCTTGAATAACTTTTATAGTATGTATTTGAAATAATAAAATATTTTTTCACTGCTAACCTGAGAAATTGCTATTATTGACTCCATTCCCCTAACGAGAATTAATATTTCTTACCCTTGGTAAATAATGATAATAAAAAACATCTAGGCAAATAACGAGAACAATTCTCAGATCAAAATTTGACACATGCCAAATTTTTATATAAATAAAGCCAATCTGATTAGAAACACGGTCCAGTCTACTTTATATTTCGATACATTCAATAAATTGTTAGGAAATTACTAATGTCAAAATTAAAATTATTAATATATATCAATGTTAGCAGTGAAAAAATCTATATATAGTACCTCGGGTGAGAAAGCTATTATTTACCTCGCACATTATATCCCTCGGCGCCTCAGGATATAAAAATGCTCGGTAAATAACTTACTTCTCACCCTAGGTATATAATATACTATTTTTTAATGCTACACAAATTAAACAAAATTATTATTTTATAGTAAAAATTTTAAAAATGGTATAGAAGGAACAGTTTAAAAATGTAAATTCGGTGCTCTTTGATAAGAAAAAAATCACAAAAAGTTTAAACCAAATAAATCGGCATGCTTGTCTTTGCGGTCGCCTTTGACATATTTCTTTTATGATATACCGGTTAATGCAGCTGGCTATCATACTATGGGATAGAAATTAATTTTTTTGGTCAAAATTCTGAAACTTACCAATCTAACTTAAAATGAGGTGCTTTTACTGGAGAAATATTGAATAAAATATTATGCATTATTACAAATGGTTTTTGGGAACCTAAAACTTATTTATTATAAATTTACACCTCCCTTATAATTAATATTTTTAATTCTACAAAATAAACTAAAATATCAGCTTGTTTGGTGAATTCGGTAGTTTTCTAATCAGTAATTGGATGATTATTATCTCATATGATATACAGGGTACGATAATAGGTATGATTATTTTAAATGGAATACCCTGAATATTATATTACCACCAAAAAAAAATATTTAAAAAGCTTTAAAAAATACTACATTTGATGTGTGTATCTCAATTATTTTGGAAATATGACCATCCAAATCTGAAAAATAATTTTAAATCATTCTTAGAAGCGTAATAGAGTTACATCTTCATAACTTTTTTATTTTTAACGTATAAAATAAATAAAAAACACTGTTTTGTTGGGTAGATTCTGAAAAATCCATATCTTTCATCAGAATGCTTTTATCTTTTAAGATATACAGTGTAGGATAAAACATATTAAATTTTTAAATGAAAAACCTTGTAATTTATAAAAAAATCTTTTATTTGTCCTTACACTCAGAAGTAGCAAAAAGTAGCAAGCATTTGTAAGTACAAAAACTGATAAAGAAAAAGGTAAAAGAAATCTTTGACAAAAGTAGCGAGACTTCGCGAGACTGCATCGGAAACACAACAATAGCTCTTATTATTTAAATTCTTTTACTTTTTTTAGTAAACAAGGCTAATAATAAACTTAGTTGATTAAATATTGTTTATTTATGTTTACTTAAAATACATCTTTCAAGTTTCTTATTACCCCATAAGAAGTCGTCATAACCTTTTATAATTTTGCGTACATGTAGTTTGGAGTATCTACTTTGAAATACACAGCATGAGCCATTAAAATTTCAAAGTTGCTTTTTGGCCAAAATAATGGATTTCTATCCCATAGTGTATCGGCGCGTCGCTGTAAAGAATAGCGGCGCCTTTGTATAAAATAGTCCGATTGCAGGCGGCCTTTTTTATGTTTTTTTGTATTATTTTTAAAGGGTACCGAATTTGCGCTTTTAAAATGTTCTCACTATACCCTCTTAGAACATTTGCATACATTAGAGCGTCAGAGACGGTTTTATCCTCACAAAATAGAAGTGTACATTAAAGAAATAAAAGAGGTTTTTGGATAGCTTAAACCCTTAGCTAAAAAAGTACTCCTGTTTAATATCGATAAACTATAGCGTTTTCGCCCAAAACAAGTTTGTGTTGTGTGGAACAACTAATAACATTAGGTTATTCTGTTGCAAGTGGCCCTAAAAAACTTGTTACAATTTTTTTTTTTTACGACTACAGTTAGAATTAATGTTGCAGCCTTGTAAAGGGTTTCATAATATTCGATATAATTAAAGCTAGAGAATGAGTAAGTTTAAAGGAAAATTACTCAATACAACCTTTATTAAGCAAAGGCTATTATTTTTATATATACTGGGTGTAAAAATAATTAGCACTATTGTGTAAGGGTATGTTCGCCCCTGCATGGCGTCCCAATGAATGAAAATGTTCTAAGAGGGCACCATTTTAAGGAGTTCTTATTTATATCTATCATATTAAAAATATATTTTATTATACCAAGTTCTTTAAAAGCTATTCAAGAAAAACCTATTTCCAGCGGTGTCTTTAAGGTACATATCTCAGTAAATAGGGACTTTACAAAAAAGTTTATTGGAACTTGTCATATTATTTTAATTTGTTCCATATATGAATCCGAGAGATTGCCCACATATTCCTGGACACCCTGTATAATAATATATGATAGGTAGGTACATGAATTAATTTTAAAGCCTAAATACTAACCTAAGTAACATGGTTGTTCTAAAGCCAGATAAGAGGGTTTTTTGTAAACGGGGGGGTTTAAATACTTGGAGATGTGGAGGTAAAGGAAAGACCTTCACGGGCAGCTAGTTGCTTGCTTGCTTGGTTTTGGATGGCTTTTCTAGTTCTAGTTCTACATTCTAGAAACTCTAGAGATAAAAGAACGAACAAAATTTTAACTTAAAATTTTTCTACCGAATCCGGCGAGTTTAAATTTCGGAAATATTTGCTCAGTTACGAATTGTTTAATAAGCCCTTTTAGGGAGGTAAAATGATGTACTTGCTACCTATTTTAAAGGCTTATTACAATTGTTAAATATCTCTTATCCTTTCTGGTTTATGGTATTTTTAAAAGGTTTTAAATGGATATATGATAACCTTTTATCATAATTGCAAAAGGAAACCTCTAAAACTTAAAAATGTATGCTGAGATGTTTCTTAAAGTTTTTACCTGCTTTTCAAGAAAATGGATTGGTTTTGGTCTTTTAAATAACATTATCATAAAAATTTGCTATAAAACGCAAAAATAGGCAGGTTTTAATGAGTTTTTCTGTTTGTTTTCAGAGAATTATACCTGAAGATACAGCAAGAAAATTTATTGAAAGGATATCATAAAGCTAGCTCTACTCAGTGAAAACTAAAATATAAAATTTGGATTTTAAGATATAAATTAATGTAAAATATAAATTCCATCAAAACAAAGTACAAAAGAAATTATGTTGAGTGCATGTGTGTAAATATTTTCGCACCTATTTTGAGTTTAGTTAAACTTCTTTTATTCCACATGTAATTTATGTTAATTTAAGTTAAAATTAGTATTATAAATGTTAGTCACCAAATTATTAGATATTTGAATAAATTATATCTTCAGAACTGTTTCAGTACATCCAATTTAGAAATTCCAAACCTTTTAGTATCGTGACCCTTCACCATGTTTTTCAGTCTTGGGTTTATTGTTGATATTTTCTCAATATTTTTAATAGGGATAATGAGGGATACACCACAACACCTTGTAAATTACATTTAAACAATTAACTATAACAGTTTTTTTAACCTAACTTTTAAAAATAAACTTTAATTACGTACTTGCAAACTATAATTTAGAAATCATTAGTCTTTCAATAACAATATACAGGGTCGACCAGGTTTTTGTGACAAATTTCAACAGTCGTTAGGAAATATGGTAATTTTCTAGAAACCTGCGGCAACTCCGATTTTAACGAAATTTGGTATACAGGGGTTTTTGGGGCGCTGATCACAAATCTGAAAGATTTTTTGGCGGAAACTGTTTCGTTCTCGAGATATTCATCATCAAAGTTCAAATTTGAACTAAGCATATTTTCACTATATTCCCCCTTCGTTTTTGCACACAATTCTTGATTTAAAGCTAAAGTGTCACACAATATTTGATTTTCACCTTTTAAAACCCCGTTTTTCTACGTTTTTAACATTATTTTTGCATTAAATTGCGTGGCTTTTCTTTGATAATGCGGCAACCATACATACACATAGGGCTTCATGGCACACTGGGATTGAAATAATTCAAAGTATAGCTATGCAATTTAATGCAAAAATAATGTAAAATACGTAAAACAACGGGGTTTTAAAAGGTGAAAATCAAATATTGTGTGCAACTTTAGCTTTAAATCACGAATTGTGTGCAAAAGAAGGGGAATATTGTAAAAATAGGATTAGTTTAAATTTCAAGTCTGATGATGAATATCTCAAGAACAAAACGTTTCCGCCAAAAAATTCCCCATATACCAAATTTCGTCAAAATCGGAGTTGCCGCAGGTTTCTAGAAAATTACCGGAAATATTTTTATAAAAAAGTTCCCAAAAACATAATATGTCCGGACTTGCTTCCATTCTGATATACAGGGCGTTAAAATTTTCAAAAAATTCGCTATCTTCTAAATATCTTAGGAACCTTTTAACCGATTTGAAAAAATAATTTAATAAGGCGCTTGTAAAGCTTTGCCTGGATTAGTATTATTTGGTCCAGTGGCGTCTCAGTGGGCACCACAGCCAATATTATTGCGAAAAAAAGTACGCCACTGACTTTTATAAAATACTTTTAGTAAAGATTAAAGTAGCTTTACTATTTTTTTCTTTGAAAACGAAGGCAAATACAGAAGAAAATACAAGCAACCAAAAAAATTAAATGTTAATTGCTTAATCAGAAAAAATATTAAAACTTTTTAAAAGCAGTGGCGTACTTTTTTGCAATAATATTGGCTGTGGTGCTCACTGAGGCGCCACTGGACCCAATAATACTAATCTAGGCAAAGCTTTACGAGCGCCTTAATAAATTAAATAGGTGCCCCAAATTTTATTTTAAATCGGTTAAAGGTTCCTAAGATATTGTTACAGACTTTCAAAAATGTGTTTAGGTTAGAGAATTTTAGAGAGTTAGGATGTTTTAATTCATTTTGTTAATTTCGAGGTTAATTTATTTAAATAATTTACCTTAATTTTTATTCTTTCATCACTTTCGAAGGTTTCCGAAAACGCCCGAATTATCCATTAAGAACTTTTATGCCATCCTGTACTATGGAATTTTCGCGATATTTCTCCAAGATTCTAGATCCTTCATTACTCTTCCACCATACTATAAAGGGCGACGGAAACCTCACGATCGGTTGAGTATAGATTCGACTTTTTGTGCTGTAAACTTCGAGACATTGACAAGTGAAGATTTTGTCGTTGTTTGTAACCATAGTTACGTTCCATTGTTAATAAAGGTATAAAAACGAAGACACGTGTTTTCATAAGAGGTGTTTCGGAACAATATTTAAAAGATACCTACTTTTTTTGAAAATTTTAACGCCTTGTATCTTAGAATGGAAGCAAGTTCAGACATATGTTTATAGGAACTTTTTTCATAAAAAAACATTTTCTATCGACTGTCAAAATTTGACACGAGAAAACCTAGTCCCTCCTGTATGTATTATTAAAGAAATAAGGCCTTCCATTAACAAATTAATAGTATAAGGCAGTTTTTGTCTGTCCTCTAAAATTTATCACTTGTGACTTACGAAGTACTGCAGTGTGACTCTCCATTACTTTAAATGTTACTTTGACAAGTAATTTACCACTATACAGAGGGTTTCCTAACTTTGGTACAAAACTTAAAGGGGTCCTTTCTTATGTCTTTTTGAAAAAAAAGAGTTATATCTTAGAATCCCTTTAACGGATTTAAATAAAATGTGGAACACTTATTTAATTTAATAAAGCGCTTTGTATAATCTTTGCCTAGATTAGTATTATTGAGTCCAGTGCGTCTCGGTAGGCCCCACAGCCAATATTATTGTGAAAAAAGTACGCCACTGACTTTTTGTGAAGTTTTTATATTTTTTTCTAATTAAGCAATTAACAATTTAACTTTTTAGTTCCTTGTATTTTCTTCGCGTACCTGCCTTCGTTTTTAAGAGAAAATATTAAAGCTACTTTTAATTTCTTTAAAAAAGTACCAATAAACATTTTAATATAAAAAGCAAAAATAAAAATAAAACAATTATTTGCCTTAAAATAAATAACCCGTTGTGTATTTTATCAAAAATTGTCATTAGAGACATTTTGCACCTTTAAAATAACAGACGTTTTGGCTCCTCCTTATGGTTATCGTTATTAAACATAACGATTACGGCAGCATGATTTTAGACAGAGATTTTGCAGCCTCTTTTTAAGAAATTTATCTTACGTCTGCGCTTTCGACACATAACCTTATTTTTTGCCTATGGTTCACCGGTTTTAAAGTTAACGAAAAATCAGTATTTACTTTTATTCTTCATAAGATATAAATTGATATTTTAAATATATGCAAACCCTTCTGTTGATTTCGTTTTTAAAGTAGATGCAAACAATACAGTATAAGCAAAACACAAAAAGTAAGGTTAGGTTTGGTAGTAGAATAAAAAGCGAAGTGTGCCAGATTGTAACATCTAAATTAATTACTGATTTAGAATATCCGTAAAAGTGCAAGTCCGTTTTAATTTCTAAACACTATTTGATTTTTATTACTGCTATAGATTTTTCGCTAATTAGAGCCCATGTATAAATGATATTTTAAATAATATGGCATTAAAATTTTAACCTTTTAAATAATTGATATTAAAATTTCTACAATCTGGCAACCACGCTGTTTAACAATAACGATAACGATAAGCTCTTCGGTATTCATCCGTAATTAAAGGAGTCCGGTATGGTTAATAACGATTACGGATCATGTTTGCGTTACTGCGCAGTCTCAGAATAACGTTAACCACAACGGAATTGCAAAATAAGTGGTGCAAAATGTCTCTATTCTCCCTATCAAAATTGTTAATTTTTTAAATTTGGATATTATTTTATGCTGTTTATGTCTACATTTTAGAATCAATATTTTTTTCTCGAAAACAAAGCGAAATACAAAGAAAATACCGAAGACTAAAAAATTGCACCTTTTATTGCTGAATTTGAAAAATCTATAAAAACCTCATAAAAAGTCAGTGGCGTCCTTTTTCTTTACAATATTATTGGTTGTGGTACCAACTGAATCGCCACTGGAACCAATAATACTAATCTAGGCAAATCTTAAAGTGTTCCTAAAATATTTAAAAAAATTACTTTTTTTGAAAATTTTACCACCCTGCATCTCAGAATGGAAGCAAACTGGAGATATGTTTATAGGAACTTTTTTCATAAAAAGACGTAAGAAAGCACCCCTGTAAGTTTCATACCATAGTTAAGAGACACCTTATATACTTGTTTCTCTGACTCTGACCCCCTGAGGGGTAAATTTTTAAAACGTCAATTGTACTTTTAGTTTATTATAAAAATACATTTCTGTGAAAACAGACGTTTATGTTAATAATAAGGGAAAAGAAATAAAAATGCGTTTTATTAAATAGTTTACTGTATTATCTTACAAACAAACAAACTTATAAAATTATATGGTATAACCACCAAGTCATTTCTGATGATGCAGCAAACCATTTAATTTAGCTAAAACAAAAAAACAATTAAAATAATTTAGAAGTAACCTGTTCCTAAATTTTTTTATTTTTTTTAAATTAATTTAAAAAAAAGTCACAAAAGCACTGTTTTTTGGTAAAGAGATATATTCATTCAATAAATTAAATGTTGGCTTTAATTTTACCCAAATTTAAATTTAAAAAAACAAATAGAATTATTAGTAATATTTTCTTTTTTAATCTTTGGCCAATCCACAACGGTTAAAAGCCTAACTTAACGTACCGTGGATGTCTTAAGCGAGGCAAGAGGGAGTTTTCCCCACAGCCCGACGATGGGCAAGAAAGGAAAGCCTTTTTGTAAGTGAAGGATCATTAATGAGGCGAACAGCTCTTCTCTTGAATGGAATCAAGATGGCTCAGGGTGTGGGGGACGCCATGCCCCAGATATGGGAACAATATTCCAAGGATTTGTAACACACAAAGTGTATAAATTAAAAGGATAAAAATACCTTTGGCTCAAAAGAGAAATCCAAGCTTTTTTAAAGCTGCCGCGGCTATAATATAATACCAAATTATCTAGGCTGTTTTACACATTATAACAAAACAGGTGACAAATTAGTGAATAGACAACATTTTTTTTTATCCAAGGACAGCATATAAATGTCTAAAACCTAACTACTAATTGTACTGGATGTCTAAAGCAAGATAAAAAGTAGTTTATTGAAAAGATAGTTTTCACACACTGAAAATGAAGGGGTAGACAAAGAAGGAAGTTCAATGCATCTCCAGATATACCATATAAAATAAGAGTTAGCACTAATTTTTACCTAGAAAGATTTGGTAAATATTTATATATCTAACACCAAGCCAATTTGAATGATTTACGAAGCCAAAAAGAATTCAAAAGAACTTTTAGTTGGCAACAATTTGTTGCTGAGATATCCATAGATTACTTTATTTTCACTATACCTATTCCCCCTTCTTTGTGCAAACTATTCTTGACTTAAACCTAATTTTTAGAAGAATATTTCAAAAACACCTTTTAAAAACCAGTTTTTTAACATTATTTTACCCATTTTTTCCACTAAATTTTAAAGCTTCACTTTTACACGTTTTGGCCGAATTGTTTCAGCCATTGAAATGACTGAAAGGAAATCTTTGCAATATAATGCAAAAATACGAGTAAAATCATTTAAAAAACGGGTTTTTAGAAGGTGTTTATAAAATATTGTATAAAATTTAGTGCAGAACTGAAAAATTGTATGCAAAATAAAACGGGGATATTGTAAAAAATTTAAGTTACTTAGTTTACTTTTCAAGTTTCATGATGAATATCACAAAAACAAAATATTGCCAACTAAAAATTGTTTTTGATTTAAATCAGCGCCCCTAAAACACTCCTTGTGCAGAAAATCATCAAAATCAGCAGGGTGTCCAATAACCAAACATTTACCGAAGATTCCATAGGGTGATATGTGTACAAGCATTTTCTTGATAAAATTGGATGAGCACAGCACCTAATGTAGGGAAAGCTTATGCTTGCATAAAGAAAACCAAGCTTTCTGGCCATTGTGGCCTTGAAAGTTACTAGTTTTAAATGTCTTAATATGTTTGATTAGTTTAAATGGTCAGAGACCATGGTAACAACAATAATCTTTTGGGATTGGTTTAAAATCAGTAGTTATAGCTACTAGGAAAGCTTCTTTAAATTGTCCTACATTTACTTATGCTGAAGAAAAGTTCTTTTATTGCGGAGAAATATGGATATCAAATTTGAAATATGCATACAGAATATTGTAAAAGAATCATATATAGACTTGAGATCTTAGAGTCAATAAACACATTTTGGGTAAATATATCAATGGTACTTATTATCTTATTAATACTTACTTTTTTGAAACCAATGTCCCCAGCATACTCCCTGAAGCACTGACGGCAGAGGTTAAGTCCGTATTTGCGGATCAAACCGTGTCTGTTTGAACACGCCCGGCTAAAATAAAGAAAAAAAATATATTACTTGAAAATTACTAATTAACAAAATTGCAAAGCCCATAACCTTACTTTTAAGTGGATAATTAATTACTAAATAAGGAACCTAAATTTACCAATATTAAATAGGATATCATGGTACTAATGAAGACATATTATCGAGCAGATTATATTTGTAAATATTAAACTAAAACCAAGAGAGAAAGCTTAAAAACGTGCACCATGAGGTGTCATGATAAACATAGCCAATTTATTTGTAAACAAGGTAAAAAAACAATAAAAAGATAGTTTTGTACTTACCAAGATCTAGATCCTTGTCCATATTTGCGGGGGTGAGAATACCAGATATTTTGAAAACCCATTTTTTATAAATTTTTGTGTTTCTTTTAGCACAGGAACTGCGTCCACGAGCTTTTTCACAGCAAGAGAATGAAGTTAGCAACTTTCGACGTAGGCGTCAATTTTCGGCATACCAACTGCTTTAAGCTTTTACTTCTACCAACACCGACTTCACGGAAAGTCAGTCAACTGTCAGCCGACGATAAAAAATGGCGGTATCTCTTGTTTTTTTGTACAGTAGACAAGTATAGTGTTTTTGTCAGTTTTTTTCATTTTCAACGGTTGTTTTTACCTTTTAATTGTTTTAAGTGGACATAAAGGACGTATAAAATTGATTTTTGCAACTGTTAGTACAGTGTACGTTTTATTTACCTTTTTTCTTGTGTTGTTTGTGTAGTGGTGTATCAACAAGTGGTTGTTCACATCCGTTTATACCAGTTTTTTTCTAATTAAAACGTGTTATTATCTTTTTATTGGCCTAGTGAACTAAAAGGACCCTCTTAGTATAGTGTTTAGTGTTTTTTATGATTTTCTTTGCGATTTTTACACTCAAAAGACTACAGGTTATATACTAAATTTACTAAATTTCTGTTTTGTAACAAATTATGAAGTTTTTTGAAAATGCCGTACTCTTGTTGTGTGCCTCTTTGTAAGAGTACCAGTGCCAGTAAAGGCCCAACGGTTTCAGTTTTTCTTTTCCCTGAAATGAAGATTTTAAAAATAAATGGATACATGCTATTCGTAGGGAGAATTTTATTCCAACAACACATTCTATAAGGTATAATTGATCGTAATTGTATTTTGTTTAAAAATATAAAGTTGTCTATGTTCTTAGTAGGTTTATAAGTTACATTTTCAAAGTGATGATACAGAACGTAGTACAAAATTTTATACTAATACAGGGGATATTTTGGACGTACCATTGAACAGGCCACGCTTAAAACCAGGTGGGTACCTTTTAATTTTTTCTACTAAAGTGTAACACAGAAGAAAAAATAGGTCACTGAATTAATCTTAAATTGTTAAAATGTCTTTATTTTTACAATAAAATTTTTCATTCTAAAACAACGTATAAGTTGCACTGGCAGTTTGGATCCAACTACTCTTATTTCTGCAAACGACAGGGGTGGATTATGCTACCCTAACCATGACGTTGTGATATGTGCAGCTTTTATGTATATAACTATAGAAAAACTATTAACCAAAACATCAGTTTTTTTAAGAAAACAGAACCATAGAGAAATTGTTACAGTTCTGTCTCTTAATAATATTAATAGTGTAGATAAAAATTTATTTTTGGGACATATTTGTCAAAAACATGACACAAATTATATAGTAAAAGAACTTTTATTTAAATTTTCAAATCTATTTTTAAAAAATTTTGCCAAACAAAAAAATTATGTTTTAACTTCCAAAATAATATTATGCCTCAATTGAAGCGGATAAAATCTGGCAACAAAAAGAATAAATAGTTCGCATAACATATTTTTAATGTTTATAAGTTAGTTTATAATATAAGTATTTATTTTCAGATGATACCTGCTCAAGTATGGTGAAAACAAATTTGGTGGGGTTGTGTGATTTGTAAACTGTTTTAAAGTACATTAGTTTGTCTAGCATTTTATTTTATTTTGTATAAACTTAAGATTGTTAAAACAATATTATTGTACATTTTTTAATTATAGTACTAATTTGTATTTTTTGACATTGTCATATCCTTTTGGATTATTATAGACAATAAAGTGAAATAAATAAATAAATACATATCAAGCTCCGAATGTATGTTAAATTTAATAATCTATTAAATTTTGTGAACATTGTAAGTAAAAACATAATATGTATTTAATTGTAATGTTAAATGTACATTAATAATATATTCTACATTCGAAAATATTCAAAGAAAACAGATAGAAATATAATGCTAATATTTAAAAATTTTCCAGTCTACATGTTTAAAATAAAAGCAGTGTAAAACTTAATGCGAAATTCGACCCAAAAATTAATACTGCTTTGGTAAGCATGTCAATTTCTTTTTCTATAAAAAAATGTTTTTTTTCACTTTTTGTTTAAAGACTAAAATTAATATTAATTGGATTATACACTGCGTCTGATAAATTTGTAACAATATGGAAAACTTTTATTATTATTCATTTTGGGAAAAAAGTTCAGTCAATATGCAGTTATCAGATTTTATTATTTTTTTAATTCCTATATGAGATATGTCAAAAAATATAAATTTTGCTCAAACAGTAAAGTACCTTAGTTTTTAATATCAAAAAATTTTATTTAAAAAGTATTTTAATAGCCCTTTCTGATTTTGTCAAAAATTAAGGTACTTTACTCTTGAGCAAAATTCTATTTTTTAACATATCTCGTATAAGACTAAAGAAAATTAAAATTTAATAATTGCATATTAAGTTTTAGACCATGCAGAACTTTGTATAAATAAAATTTTTTTCGAAAATTAATAAAAAAGTTTTCCATATGGTTCCAACTTTATCAGACACACTGTATAATATGTAATATTTTACGATTAAATATCATAAAAAAATATTTTGATTACGATAAACATGCCCAATAACAAATATTTAAGTACTAAGGAACGACAGTTTATTATACACTACTCGTCTAGTAGCGCCGCCATATTGGATGTAGTTGATAGGCTTTCTGTGGAGTTGGTGTTGCTTCTACGTCAAAGTAAAAAATCACTGATAGTGATAAATTTAGGCAACCATACAATCACCATTAAAATAATATTTTATTTTATAAATTAAATCTTGATTTACCTGCTTGTCAGTTTTGAAAGATGACGTCCATGTATCCATGTAACTTGTAAACGTAAAAGAAAATAGAGCTGGCGAATTGCCTCTGCAGCAGAGCCATAAACGAAGACGAAGAAGAAAGTAGAAAAGTACCCTTTTGATTTCTATAAAAAAAGTGGCTTTTGGCACTAATTAAAAAGAAAAGATTGTGTAGATAAACATGGCAAAATCATACGATTATTTGGTTAAATTATTACTTATCGGGGACAAAGGAGTGGGAAAAACTTGTGTGTTATTTCGATTTTCAGAAGAAGATGCCTTAAATACAATCTTTATTTCAACCGTAGGTGAGTCAGTCAAAGGTTTTTGTGTTTTTTACAACCTGTGAACTCAAAAAATATGTTGTTTCAAATGTAAATTATGTGTTTTTTGTCAAATTTATCCTTGATATTACTTAAGCAGGACATTGGAACCCCTTTTCCTGTTAACCACACCTATGTTAAAAAGGACTTTAATGAAACTACCTGACAACATTTTTTTTGTATTTTCAACAGTTTTTTAACCTTCTGAAGATATTTGGTGCCCACACTTTTAAATTCTTAAGAATTGATGACCAACAGTTTTTTGAAATTAGATGATCTAAACAATTTATAAGCATCACCCATTAATTAACATTCCTTTATATTTTGTTTATGGTTGTTATTAGTGGTGTGCATATTCGAACGATTTCGATATTCGAATATTTGTATTCGGAAGATTTTAATATTCGAAAGATCTTTCGAAACATTTTATATTTCATTGCCAATAAGCTTTTATTCTGTCGAAATACGATTGAAAGATTGTTACTATTTGCGGCAACGAATTATTTCACGTCTTATTCCGAGTGTTTTCGAGTTTTGGCGCTATTTAACCATAAATATTACAGATGATATACTTTGTTCGTTTGATTACTAATGGTTTTGGGTATGTTTTACGGGTTGTCTATATTAAACGCCTAGATATAAATATCATTCATCATTCATTCGGTATCTTTCCTATTTGTGTTCGTTGTTTACGAATATAAATTCATGACTGATCGTTCATGAAATATTTCACGACGAAATACGAATATTCGGAAGAAATATTCGAAACATTTCGAATATCTTGATGTTCGAATATCATTCAGAAGATCATTTGAAAGGTTCCAACACTAGTTGTTATTTGGAACAGTGTTATGTATCATACTATTCATGGTCTGTTAACTAGGAAATTAAAATGATGTAAAAGCTTACATAGAAGAAAGAGTGTTTACTTGTTCTTTTCATTACTTAGTATTTTGCTAAGATTTTTTTTATTTGGAGCTTACCTTTGGTATTGTAAATGTAAAAGATATGACCTTTTCTGAAAACTTTACTAATTAGTTATAATGGAAAGGTATTTCCATAATTGTGCAGAAAAATTACACAGTCTTTATTTTGTGTTTTTACATATTACCTACCTATACTTTTCACAATGGAAAAACTGAACATGATAATATATGATGGCATTGTCAACTGCAAGGTCTACTCAGCCTAGAACATAATCTTAGTTAAATTTAGTAGGTTCCCTATTTATGAAATGTTAGAATATCATTTTCTAAATATCAGCAAAAAAGCACAAAACGCTATTTAATCATTAAAATAAAAAAATATGTATCTATGTCCCTATTAAAACTAACAGGGTGTCAATCACTATTAGCTTAAAAGCTCATGAGCGGCAGACCTTGGTTTTTTTGTAAAAGCTGAAAGTTTGTCAGGTCATGCCCCCACATAGGTAGAAGCAATGGTAGACTATCAAGTTTGAATTATAGTGGCTGTATACATCAAAATATTTTTAGGACATGCCTACTTGCAAATTCTATAACTTTTATTTAAGACTTCTTCACATATCTTGTTAAATAAGAGAAATATTGGTCCATTGAACCACCCCAAAATGTTTGTCTGTCAAAAAGTTGAAACTGTTAAAACCGTCTGTTGACTGGGAACATATGTTCTAATAAGTACCCAAGTAAATAAAAAAATTAGCTTTTACAAAATGACAAAAAGTTAGGTTTCAATTTATCTATTAATCTTTAAACCTGCCAAAGCCACTACGAGTCAAACTTCATAGCCCCCATCGCTTCTACTCATATTGGGACCATGCACTGACAAACTTTTAGCTTTTACCAAATAACGAAGGTCTACCGCTCACAGGCTCTTACTATATATTGTATTCTCTCTTTAAGTACAAGAACCATAAACACCTAAAACTTCCTTTTATCTACCCATTACAACATCTTAAAAATGTCCTTAAATGGCCCCAGAAAGGAAGAAGGAATTAACTCTGACTATTAAGAGGGAAATAGGTTTAGAACAGCTTTTTTTAATGATTTTCATAATTTGTTTTCAGATAAAAGAATTATATATAATGTATTTATACTTTGTGGATGGTTTTTACATAAATTTAAGAAGATATTGTAAACTTTTAAAAATATTTTCTTCATAAATATAAAAGATATCAGCAGTTGTCAATAGAACGTCACCCTCAGAAGTAACTGCTTGTGTACATTCTCAAGGCCACTGTTTTTATCTGAAATTATTGAGGTTTTAAATTTACTTTAATAACAAATGTTTCTTCTATGTGAACCAAATTTTATAAATAAAAAATTAAAATCTAACTTTTACAGGGGTGTAAATATGAATCATCGATTTTTTGGCCTTTTTTCACAACATTTTTGCAGTTTAAAAATACTTCGAGCCGTAATATTACTACGGGTTTTGGTTCAGATAGTAATTCATAAAATTAATTTATATTTAATTACATAAATAAAGTAGTTTTCAGTTATTAGAATTATTGGTAAAAGTTTTTTAAGCTAGAGCATACGCAAATTCAGAAAAAGTCATTTAGAGAAAACGCGTTTAAAAATCGCTTTTACAGGGTGTCTCAGAACTATGGGATCAAACTTCAAGGTATGATTCCTTATGTTATTTTATAAAATAAGTTCCTATAAACAATAAGCGTCCTTACTGAGATACAGGGCGTTAAAATTAAGGAAAAAAACAGTTTTTTATTTATAAATATTTTTAATATGATTAGGCCGATTTGGATAAAATTTGGTACATGTACTTAAAGTAATAAGGCGCTTATTTAGCTCTA
Organism: Listronotus bonariensis; assembly: GCA_014170235.1. Taxonomy (NCBI): domain Eukaryota; kingdom Metazoa; phylum Arthropoda; class Insecta; order Coleoptera; family Curculionidae; genus Listronotus; species Listronotus bonariensis. Next base: position 139,784 of record JACEGR010001529.1, read on the forward strand.
ACCATATTGTTATTTTTGGGTCCAGTGGCGTCTCAGTGGGCATCGGAACTTATATTATTGAGCAAAAAGTGCGTCATTGACTTTTTGACGTTTCCATATTTTTTTATAATTAAGCAATAAAAATGCAACTTTTTAGTCTTTTGTATTTTCTTTGTATCTCGCTTTATTTTCGAGAAAAAAATTAAAGCCACTTTAAGTCATTCTAAAAAGTAGCCCTAAACAGCATAATATAAAATCTAAAATTAAAAATAAAGAATTTCGATCTTTGTAAATAGGAAAAATGACAAATTTTGATAAAATACACGACTGCTAATTTATTTTAAGGCAAATAATTGTTTTATATTAATTTTTGCTGTTTATCTCATGTTTTCTATGGGTACTATTTAGGAGAAATTAAAGTAGCTTTAATATTTTTTCTCGCAAACGAAGGTAGATACAAACAAAATAAAAGAGATTAAAAAGTTGAATTATTAATTGCTTAATTAAAAAATATAAAACGCCCAAAAAGTCAGTGGCGTACTGTTTTCCTCAATAATATAAGTTGCTTTTCCCATTTTTCTCGAAAACGAAGGTAGACAAACAAAATAAACAAAAGTTAAATTATTAATTGCCTAATTATAAAAAAATCCCAAAAAAGTCAGTGGCATACTATTTTTTCTCAATAATGGAAGTTGCGTTGCCCACTGAGACGCCACTGGACCCAATAGTAACAATATGGTTAGGGCTAAATAGGCGCTCTATTACTTTTAGTAAGTGTACCAAAGTTTTCCAAGTCGGCCTAAGTATATAAAAAATATTTAGAAAAAAACTGATTTTTTCTTGAATTTTAACGCCCTGTATCGCAGTAAGGAAGCAACTCCAGACATATGTATATAGGAAGTTTTTACATAAAATAACATAAGGAATCACACCTTGAAGTTTGATCCCATAGTTCTGAAACACCCTGTCTATACGGTGCAGTCCGGCACGTTTACTTAAATTCTTCTCTTAACACTGAAACAAATTGAACATTTTCTTTAAAACTTTGCAAACACATTTTTCTATGTTTATATTAATAATTTATGAAATAAAAACAACATTTTTGAATCATCCAAACCTATTCCCTCCCTTACGCTTCCACCTCTTGCCCATCAACAAGTTCTAGGGGACTTTTTCTTCATTTTTATAGGTATTTCCAGGAGTTCTGTTGTGTAAAGTTAACAGTATAACTTCTTCCATTGCAGCTCCCAATACTGCAACGTGAAGTGACTCTCATATGCATCCCTTTCCCAACTCATCTAAAGAATCCCTACCTTTTACTTTTTTTTCGCTTTTTCATCCTGTGGGTCCAAACTGTGGAACAATCTTCCTGCAAGATTATTTCCTTCTCCTCCTAACTTCCCACTATTTAATTTCCATTATAATACATTGCCTTTTTCTTCCTATAAAACACTATTTGGTACTTAGAAAGGTAAGAAGAAAAAGAAATCGAAATTTAAATATTTCTTCTTGTTTCTGAGATATTGGTATTTGGAGTTCTAAGTTTAAAACTTGTATGTAAAAGTATTACTATTAGTACTTTTTGTTTAAGGAATCGACTTCAAAATAAGAACCATAGACTTGGATGGCAAGAAAATTAAGTTGCAAATATGGTAAGTCATAATACCAGGGTAGACCTACAGCAAATTATTTTATTATACTTTTTTTTTTTCTGTGATGTTTTTTTATCATTGTATAGATTTAAAATTATTATTATTGTTGTTTCACATGAATTTTCAAAACCATAATTATCAAAAGAGACTTTTGGACTCTCTTGTGAATACTTCTGATAAGATTTTCCTCCTTTTTTTTTATCTTTAGACTTTTTACACTGATTATTGAGATATCTTGCAAAATCCGTTAAAATCTTAAAGAGGTTAATAGATGACACTGTTTCCTGTGGGGTACTGCCATACTCACCAATTCATAGTTTTTTTAAGTGCCAATCTGCTTGATTAAAAAAATAAATATATTTTATTAATGTATTATCTGGGGGCCTAGTGCCATAGGGTACAATTTCCATCTATGTTATTTCATATAAAAATGGGCTTAATGTCCCAAAAATGCTGAATTTAAATAAATTGAAGGGCTTAAATAAAATGATAAACCACAAACCCAAACAACGGAGTTATCAAATATATTAGAAATTAAAATAAACTTGAATAACTTTTTGTAAGTTAATAAGCTCCAAGGATAATACTTAAAACTTCTTTATTGTCGCTATTATAGGTTGGAGAATAGAACAGAGCCCGTACTCCGTATCTCACAAGAAGAAATTTCTTCTCTATTTTTCTATTTCCTGTCTATTTCGAACTCCGTAAAGTCTTTCGGCTCGTTCCGCACTCACGAATGGACAACACGAACGCCTGGAAATAGAAAGGCGATTTGGATCTTTCTTGTCATTTATCCTGTTCTATTGTATGGCGTTTTGTATAAAGTGATCTCGCTCTTCTTACCTGCTGGACGTTTGTTTACATTCTTTTATAAGCGGGTGTTTGCGGGAACATTGACGACATTGCAATTTGTGATCGCAATAATAAACAAATTTTTATTTAGTGTTTTGTGGAAATAATATATTTGTTTATGTTATGTTGTTATATTGTATTTTGTTTAAACTTTAACATTTAGACGAGGTTTGAGCTCACTAATTCATTTTTTCATTAAATACATGCAATCTAAAACACCACTTAATTTTAACTTTGGTAATAATTCAATATAGCGGTTTTGCTATTATAAGAGATTTTGAAAAATTAATTTTCAGGGCGTTTCTATAGGTCGATTATGACACAAATCTGTGTGCGCGTTTCCAAAATCCATTTCTATAATTTATTAGTTAATAAAAACATATTACAGGACGGTGGAGTGAACAAAGGGTGCTGGGTGGGGACGAAACAGTAGAAATCCTACATTAAACGCCCAAAAACAGTATTTCACAGTACTCACTTTCTGTTTACAAAAATGTTCCAAAAATTGTTTAAAAAATTAAAAATAAATAATAGTACAACAATCCCGCCATGGCATGGAATCAATCACAACGCTGAATTTATCATCCGCGAGCGGACAACCGCTCTCATGGACTGCCGGCTATAGAAAGAGAAAATTTCTTTCCTGCCTATTTCTTCTTTCTATCGAGTTACAGAGTGCGGGAGCGAATTTTTGTTGGCTGAGTGGCTTTTTTTATCTTTGGACAAACCACGAAAGGCTAAAAGCCTAAATACTAACGTACCGTGGGTGTCTTAAGCGAGGTAAGAGGGAGTTTGTTGACACGGGACTTAAATACTTGAAAGATTTGGGGAAAGAAAGGAGCAGGTTCCACAATCTAGAAACTCTAGGGATAAAGAACGAACAAAGTGGGAAGTTCGGGGCCTGTACTGTTGGACCGTATAGGGATGCATACGCGCAGAACCACGAGTTTCTCTGTTGGGAACCGTGAGTGGAGGAACTATACTGGACAATTCTTCAGAGCAGAAGCCATGGAAGTACCTATAAAAAAGCGATAAATTCCCCACAGCCCGAGGATGGGCAAGAGAGGGAAGCCTTTCTATAAGTGAAGGATCATTTATGAGACGAATAGCTCTTCTTTGAATAGAATCAAGAATGCTTAGGGTTGTGGGGGACGCCATGCCCCAGATATGAGAACAATATTCCAAGGGTGGTCGGATTTGGGACACATAAACTGTATAAATTAGAAGGGATAAATACTTTTTGGCTCGAAAGAGAAATCCAAGCTTTTTTGAAGCTGCCGTGGCTATAGATACAATGTGTTTATGCCAGTTAAGGTTACTTTCAAATGTGACGCCCACAAGATTGAAGGTGTCTTTGCTCTCTAAAACTAGCTTAGTAATATTGGAGATAGTTAGTGAGGACATTTTCAAAAGATTCTACAGAATATAATAATGTTTTTTTTTTAATCTAACTTTAGGGATACTGCTGGACAGGAAAGATTCTGGACCATAACCACAGCATATTACAGAGGTGCCATGGGTATCATGTTGGTTTATGACATTACAAATGAGAAAAGTTTTGAAAATATCAAGAACTGGATTAGGAATATAGAAGAAAACGCTTCCGCTGATGTGGAAAAGATGTTATTAGGTAATATTTTATATTGATTTTATTGTGATATTTGAAGAACTAGTATAATTAAGGGGTACATAGGTTAGAAAAGATGAATACCTATTCTGGTAAAACTCGATGTTAAATTTATTGAATTTATATTTTACCATGGAACAATGATATTTGTTCTATAAAAAGATTCTTGGTTAGTTCGGGTTGGTCTCTTTTTGATGCTTTAAGATAAAATAGATATAAAAACTAGTAATTATACTACAGATTTTACAAGGAAATATGTAATGCCAATTATACCAAAAATAAAAAAATTATTCAAGGCTTTGCCAAAAATTCATTTTTTTTTATCTTTGGACAAACCACGAAGGCTTAAAGCCTAAATACTAACGTACCGTGGGTGTCTTAAGCGAGGTAAGAGGGAGTTGTATGACACGGGACTTAAATACTTAAAGATTTGGGGGAAGGAAAGACCTTTGCGGGAACAGGTTCTACAATCTAGAAACTCTAGGGATAAAAGAACGAACAAAGTGAGAAGTTCGGGGCCTATCCAGTTGGACCGTATAGGGATGCATACGCGCGGAACCACAAGTTTCTCTGTTGGGGACTGTGAGTGGAGGAACTATACTGGACAATTCTTCAGAGCAGAAGCCATGGAAGTACCTATAAAAAGCGATAAATCCCCACAGCCCGACGATGGGCAAGAGAGGGAAGCCTTTCTGTAAATGAAAGATCATTAATGAGACGAATAGCTCTTCTTTAAAGATAATCAAGAATGCTTAGGGTTGTGGGAGGCGCCATGCCCCAGATATGGAATGGGAAATACAGTGAAACCTCTCCTTGCGGACACCTCTATTAAGCAGATACCTCCTTTATGCGGACAACTTTTCTAGAACCAAGGTTTTGCCCATTTTTCCTCATGTAAAACTAACTCCCATATCCGGACACTCTAATAACTGGAGGCGGAAAATTCGTTTGGATCAAAAAGAACATTGAGATCTCCTTCACCTGGACGTAAACCTCTAACAACGGGACGCGGACTCTAATAACCGGACGCTGACAATTTAATTCGTTCACAAAGAAAATTAATACCTTTTTTGCCGGAGAATTACCGTTTCGATGCATGTACTGACTTGGGGATGTCTCTCAAAATGTATTTAGTTCTTGCTTTCTTCGATTTGTGCAGACAGTGAGTTCTTGGATTTTTAATTTAAAATGGCGCCTAGTAAACGACTTCTTAGTTTGCGTAAAAAATGGAAGTTATATGGCGTATAAGTATTTACTCATAATTTTTCGAAATAATATATGAATATGTTTATGTTCAAATTTTGTCAGTGGCGGCTATTCAGGTGTAGTAAGTAAAGTGCCACTTCACCAAAAATAAATAATAAAACATAAAAAACATGTTACTATTATTGAATTGATTTTTCTCATTTCTATTCCTTATTTGTAAAATTCGCCATGTAAAATCTTGCATATTAACCGCTGGCGCGAGTCGCTTTCCTTCTCTTTCAGCAACGCGACAAGTGTATTGCAAATATAAAACGGACCGAAGTATACACCTCATGCAGGGTTTTGTTTACGCTTTCACGCTCCGTTGTCATGACAACGCTATACTTGCCGGTAGCCAGAATCGCGGCTGGAAGTATCAGGTGTATTGCTTGGTAAATCGCTAGCCTTAAAAAGATAGTATAGGTTTTGATCGTTTCGTTGGTTTTCACGTATTATTTCGATTGTTTCCGTTTGAATATTATTAGCGACAGTGATTTTTCACAGGAAAAAATTAAAGGACAGTACAGAGCACTTCTCTATGAAATATTAGATCACATTTTGATGGAAATGGAAGTAAGATTCGAAGATTGTTAAAAACTACAATTTCTTTGTCTTGCTGATACCACAAAGTTTGGCCAGTATAACCAAATTGTCCCACTGATTCTTTTCAAAATTTATTGGAGATATATGCCGAATCATTTCCAAAAATCAGCGGCTCAAAAATAAACTTGAGCTAATATTTACTGATAAAAGTTATAGAAATATTTCATTGCAGCAGTTAGTGAAACAAGTTGGCGCAAATAAAGACATTTTTACTGAGGCGTATAAACTTTTTTCGCTAATTTTAACGATATCGTCGACAAGCGTGTCAGTGGAACGGAGTTTTTCTTGTCTTAAGCGTTTAAACACTTTCTTAAGAAACACTGTATCCCAAGATAGACTTTTATCTTTGACCAATATATCAATTCAAAAGGAGCTTCTACAGGAACTGATAAAAACTTAACCATTTTATGAATATATAATTGATACATTTGCTGCATTAAAAGATAGAAGGATTGATTTGGTGTATAAAATTTAGATAAGTTTAGATATTAAGACTTTTTACTTAAACTTTTGATAGTTGAGTATTTTCAATTTTGCTAAAATGGTGAATGCGCTTTTTTTCCTTCCTGCACTACACCTGTTTTTAGACCCGCGAGCCGCCACTGAATTTTGTAGACTTTTTGTTAATACCTTTTTAAGCGGACACCCCCTCTAAGCGGACAAAAACAGCGGAACCGTGAGTGTCCGCTTATGAGAGGTTTCACTATATTAGTTTTTTTCCTTTCTTCCTGTACAAGCTATGTATATCTACTAATTATATACTACTAATTTATAGGTGCAAGAATCCGATAACTTTTAATTACTCTATAAACAGTGTGACTCTGGAATCGGTAACTTCTTTTAACGATCTGGGTGTGATATTTGATCCAGAGCTTAATTTTAACCTGCACATAGACAATATTGTGATGAAGGGATTTAGAATGTTAGGATTTATTCGCCATACCTGTAAAAATATTAATGATACAAAAGCTATTCAGTGTTTGTATAATGCTTTGGTGAGATCGGTTCTTGAGTATAATAGCATAATTTGGTCTCCGTCTTACGCCTGCCATAAGCAAAGACTTGAAAGAGTTCAGAATAAATTTGCAAAGTTCCTACTGTATGAACACAACTTTCCTTATGTAGACTTGTCATGCGATGTGCGACTTCAACTTCTAGGCCTTCAAACTCTCGTGAGACGGCGACGGAACGCTATGGCTGTGTTTCTATTTAAATTAGTGAATGGATGCATAGATTGTAGTGAAATACTTTTTAGAGTAAATTTTAGAATACCAGCCAGACAAACACGAGACCAAAGACTGTTTCTTGTGGGTTGGCATGGTTCGAATTGTTTTGTAGGTCGCATGATGAGGAATTACAATGCTTACTATTCTGACCTTGATCCTTTTTTCTTAAGTTGGTATTGATTTAAAAATAGCATCGTAAACAATTTTAACTTGTAATTTTGTTTATGTATGTATACAGTGTGTCCAAAATTGGTAGGGAATGTATTGGGATATTGGAAACTAGAAGAGATAGAAAGGCGGTTAAATGGGGAAAGTTATAGACCATTTAACCTTTAATTTAATGCGGTTTTGATGACGGCCATATCTCGTTTGGTTTTTGAGTTAATTTGAAAAAACTAAAAATGTGCATTTTAGAAAAAGTGCTGTAGTTTTTTTATTTCAAATAATTTTTGGAATCCGTAAAAACATTGTTAGGGCAACTTTTTAAGAGGAATACATTCCTGTATTTAGATTTTAATTTTAACGTTTCGGTTTTAAGATATCATCATCAACTTTTGTTTTTCTTATGGCCGCCATTTTGTTTTTTTCTACATTTTCAAAGAGCGTTTTATTCCCTTTAAAATGATGTATAACACATAATTAAATTTTTTTGTTTTATGTCAAAAACATTAAAAACCATATTTTGGTCGAGTTGGCCATGACTGCCTCTAGAAACAATTGCGAAAATGTCGTTGCTAAGACGAAGTTGTCAAATATTCTCATTTAGTTACATATTTTATTGTGTTATTGGAAAATTGTGTTAAACGTATCCACAAAAATGCCGGAAATTTTTTCAAACGAAGAAACATTTGACATGTTAATTATTTATATTAAAAATCACAGAAATGCGGAGAATGCAGCAAACAATTATTTGGAAAGTTTTCCCGAAAGACATCAACCTGGGATAAAAATGTTCTCCACACTTACTACCAACCTACTTGCATATGGAAGTTTTGAAAACCTCGACCAAAAGAGTATCAAAAAATAATGAAGCTCGAAATAGAAATATTCAAGAATATTTTGCCGATAATCCTACATCTTCTACACGAGTTGCAAACGGCGAACTTAACATTCCGAAGTCAACCATACATCACGTTTTAAAATTATCCCATTATCGCCCATATAAACCCACCCTTGTACAAGGGCTTAATGAGGGTGATTTTCAAAGAAGACTTCAATTTTGCCATTGGTATCGTAATAAATGTGAAGAAAACCCAATTTTTTTAGAAAAGTTTTATGGACGGACGAAAGTCATTTTACAAATTGTGGCGTATTTAACAAACATAACCACCATTACTGGGCTGTAGAAAATCCTCAATTACGGGGACAACGTAGACTGCAAGTTCGATTTGGCTTTAACGTATGGTGCGGAATTAATGGTAATAAAAACATATTAGTTATTATTTTTATTTTTTTATAATATATTTTTTAGCAAATCACTTAATTAGTTCCACCAAATGATTTTAACAATTTGTGGCTTCAATAAGATGGATGTCCCGCTCACAATTCTAGGGAGGTGCACACATTTTTATCGGAAACTTTTGGTGAGAGAATTATCTCAAACAATGGGCCTGTTCGGTGGCCTGCCAGGTCTCCAGACATCACTCCTTTAGACTTTTATTTATGGGGTTATTTAAAAATGAAATATATGAATTTGATCCTCCTGAAAATGTACAAGTTCTTGAAGACCGTTTGCGGGATGTCCTATTAAGTATAAACAGAAACACTCTTAACCGCGTTACCAGAACTGTTTTAAAGAAGTGTCAAAAGTGCATTGAAAAAACGGTGGACATTTTGAACTGTAGCGTTATTTTTTGGCAAAATTATTTTTTTTTATTATTTTATTAATATTTATTAGTTCCCTGGTTGCAACTCATGTAGAAGATATAGGATTATCGGCAAAATATTTTTGAATAATTCTATTTCGATTTTCGGTATTTTCTTGATACTATTTTGGTCGAGGTTTTTCAAAACTTCCATATGCAAGTAAGTTGGTAATGAATGTAAAGAGCATAGTTTTTCTTAGGATTTATATTTTTTCCAATTGTTAGTGCAAATTAAAAGAAGATAAGTTTGATTTTTGTATTGTTATAGGTTGAGTTAAACACAATAATATAAAAAAGTAAATATACTAATTTTTGGTAGAAAGTACAGCTTTATATTATTATTATTAAATATTTTAATCTGTCATTACAAACAAAGTAAATCTCCGTCTTTGTTTGGGTACATAGGCTTTTAAAAATCAAAAATAGTTTTTTAACATAGTTTATTTTTAGGAATCAAATGGCAATTGTTTATAAAGCTATTTTCCTATGCAGTCATGGCCAACTTAGCAAAAAATATTCTTTTTCCTTTTTGAAATTAAACAAAAACATTTTAATAAAGTGTTGCACATCATTTTAAAGGGAAAAAACGCTCTTTAAAAATGTGCGAAAAACAAAATGGCGGCCATAAGAAAAACAAAAGTTGATGATGATATCTTAAAACCGAAACGTTGAAATTAAAATCAAAATGCATGAATGTATTCGTCTTAAAAAGTTGCCCTAACAATGTTTTTACAGATTCCAAAAATTATTTTAAATAAAAAACTACAGCACTTTTTCAAAAACGCACATTTTCAGTTTTTTCAAAATAACTCAAAAACCAAACGAGATACATCCGTCATTAAAACGGCATTAGATTAAGCTTTAAATGGTCTATAACTTTCCCCATTTAACCATCTTTCTATCTCTTCTAGTTTCCAATATCCCAATACATTCCCTACCAATTTTGGACACACTGTATACTGCCGAAGGTGTTTGTTTCATTGTATAGATGTTGTGTAAGTTTTTGTATATATATTTTTTTTAAATTGTATTTGTACTCATTTTTTATGTTTACTATTTTCTAATACTTTTTTATATACTATTTGGAGAAAACTCTGTAATGTATTATTAATAAATAAAAAAAATAAATAAATAAAGATGAAATTTTTAAATAGGAAACAAATGTGATCTGGAAGAAAAACGGCAGGTATCTAAGGAAAGAGGGGAACAATTAGCTATTGAATATGGTATTAAATTTATAGAGACCAGTGCAAAAGCAAGTATTAGAGTAGAGGACGCCTTCTTTACGTTAGCTAGAGATATAAAAGCGAAAATGGAAAAGAAATTGGTAAGTAACCCCTTAATTTTCATTATTTTACTTTAATTATTCTTTTACCAGAAATTGTCTGTGTATTGTTTTATTTTTTATAGATGTTAAGTTTTTGTTCAATTTTAAAATACCTATTTTTCTCTAAATTATTTTATTAAAAGGTTAAATTAGGTTCTTATTTTAGTTATATCAAAGACAATTGTAGTTTTCACTGTAGACGCACAAAACAATACTAAATATTTGATCCTATTTAGATTACTGGAGGGGTATAAGTGTGTGTGTGTACCTTATCTAAAAACAACACAAAATGTTTTATTAACATAATAATCGTATGATATCAATATAAACCAGTCAGTACAATTTTTTCTGGAACCTATATAAGCCCTTAGTTTCACTTAGCTCAAATCAATGTGTTAAAGTTTGTACTCTTCTTATGATTTTGTTTTTTTTTCTAATTACTGAAAACCGCAAAACATCGAAATGCAATGATTTTATATGTTAGTATAGAATAATTGAAATTAATACTCAACATCTGTGAAAAAATAATATTTATAGATAGACCTATTAATATTCTTCGCAACTAACAGGTTTTTGACAATTTTTTTAATGCAAAACACACAAATTGTTGATTTGATAAATATTACCAATACATATCGCTACCTCAAAACTACAACTAGATATCTCCAAAGTCACAGTTTTGAGATAATTCGTTTTAAAAATTTATTTACCAAACTGCTTTTATTTAAGGGTAATAGATATATGTTACGTATTTAATTTTTGTTTCTACGGATTTTAACAGGTTAAAGAAGCAATATTCTAATGTTTGTTGTAATTTTAGCTAATTGAAACTCCTTTTTTTAAAAAAATTATGTTATCCACTTGTTGCTAAAAGAGAATTGAAGTAATTACAGAGTTGTCTATTTTTAACTACAACTATTTCATTCAGTCTTGATATTTACCTCAGAGATGGAAATTGGGCCTTTATATAGCCGTTGTAAAGGTGCATATAGTTGTGAATTACGTCGAACTTTTTATTGCAATTCAGAATTCTAAATTCGCTATCAAACGTGTATTTGAATTTCATGTTAAAAGGTTCAGCTTTTTCGAAACGCAACCAACACATTTTTTGCCAGCTCACTGCTTCGCACTTTTCATCTCTTTTTCTGATAGACAAGTTCTGTTAGACAATTTTTTTAAAGTCGTATATGTCTTGAGATTCTAAATCATTGACAACATAAGGTTTATGGCCCTTTTGCCTTGCGCTTCGCGCTATATTTTTCCAATCTTCAGGTCAAATCGCTTTTCCAACCCTTTTATATTCTCGACTAATAGCAGCATGAATGGAGTCGCACTCCATTTCGCTGTGACCAACAACTAAAAATTTTAAATCGATTATTTCAAGATGTTCAATTTCTTGTACCGCTAACATATACATATGTAGCTGCCATAAATTTATTTAAATTCTGTCCACCGCATCTATCGCTATAAAGAATAACATTTTTGGTAGATAACGGCAAAGTTTTCAGATACTTGTAGACGCAACTTCCAATTAATGCACTTATATTTAATTAAAATATGCCACTAAGAAATATTTAACAATTACAAAAAACTGCAAAACATTACTCACAACAAGATAGGTCGTGCACAACAAGGTAAGTTTATTTATCTAATTTAAGCTTAAAGTGAGTGAACACCAAAGTTAATATTTGTTTGCAACAACTAGACAAGTTGACATGTCTTGTTGTTGCAGCAAAAAAGAACTGATTCTAAAAATATCTATATTTAGCAATATTAAAAATTGCATGAAGGGGTCGCTTATAAGTTATCTACTTGTTGCAAATAAAAGATTTAACAAAATTATAATGGAGAATAAATTTATCTAAAAACAGTCCGATTTGGAGTTATCTAGTTGTAGTATTGAGGTAGCGATATTAAAAAAGAAAATTAAATTCCATACAAAAAGGTTCTCTTCAGAAATTTTCGATTCGACTTTTAAGTTGAATCCAATAGTAATTTTAACTTTTAAAGAAGTGATTTTATTGAAAAATATTAAGAAACCTTTTTGTAGCGCATTCAATTTTCTTTAGAGTCTAAGATCAGGCATTAAGAAAATATACCCTCATCTGTTAATTAAATGAAATAATATTTTCTAGGCAGATTTTAATGTAGTGAATGCAAGTGAACAACATCTGCCAGGTTAGGTCTGCTACAATTAATAATTAGTAATTAATTAATAGTTAATTTATTTATAATTGTTACCTTTACATGTTAATTGCATAAACCAATGATCAGCGGTGAATTAGCTTAGTTGGTTAGGTAGCAGCCCGATTTTATTCAATTAAATATGGTAAACGTAATTTTGCTAATAGAAAAGGAAATAAAAAATAGAAAAAAATATTACCCAGTGCGGGATACGAACCCAGAGTGTCGACAAGGCATGCACTGCTAAAGCCGGTCCCACACGATGCGTCCAACGTTGGATCAAACCTTGGATCAAACGTTGGGCACAATAAACTTGGCAAATGTGTTCTCCCATACGATGCTACAAAGCTTGAGGTGACAAACGCAACAAATATTGCTTCCAACCTTTTGTTCGTTTTCCAGTGTCGCGTGTGTTGTGTATACCGAAATGGACGACCAAGTAGCTGCTATTGCTGCTGGAATTGTGGTTACATGTTGTGGTATGTTAGTGGAAAAGAAGAAGAGACCTAGAAGAAGGAGGTGGTGGATGGTTTCCTCAATAAAAGTAGAGAAAAGTAAGTATAGGAGGTAAAGTCTCAAGAAATATAAAATTCTGCTTGTTGTCGTCTGTAGTGGGCTTAGGTATACAGGCGGTGTTCCTTAATGATGTGCTAAAATTAAATTCTTTCAGTGACTTGGTAAAAGTTCATGCTTATATTATGCACTTTTTACCTTAAAATTACTCAAAGAATCGCTCTCTTAATTATTAGCACATCATTAAAGAACACCGTGTATAGGTAGGTATTTTAATTCTTACCATTTCACATTTCATTTTTTTAATAGTAATAACGTACTTATTTTCTAAACCGATTTTGATGAAATTTCTTGATATTATGTATTTTAGGATAATAAATAGAAATAAGCATTTATTAAACCGGAAGTGACACGAAACAACTGAATACGTCAATTAATGCATATTTATGTCATATACCCACATAGCAAATTTCATTATTTTATCTCAAAAATAAAAACATTATAGGGGTGAGCCACCTGCTAGGGACACCCGGTATACTTATAGAACGTTATAGCATAGCTGACTTCGACCGTGTCCAACATAGTAGGCCTACGTTTTCTTTGAGACAACATTTTTAAAATAAGTATGCAACATTTCAGCTCAATCAAGCAAGAATTGGTCCATATCCATACATACCTGCACACTAAACACGGCACGTTAAATAAAAGGTTGTAAATTATAAATGTTACTGTATAAACATCTATACAGTTTCTCACGCCACTGACAAAACAAAACATGATAAAAAGATTCGCGCGTCGTATGGGACTGTCACGAACGTTGGTTCCAACCCTGGACGCACCTTTGACGCGGGTCAGATTTACCGACAAGAGCCCGAACTTGCCATGCGGCCAACGTTGGACACATGCAATTCGCCAGCGTACGCCCACACGATGTGGCAAGTGCCCATGTGTCCAACGTTGGAAGGCATTCGCCACATCGTGTGGGACCGGCTTAAATGCTGCTACCTAACGAACTGGGCCATTTGACCGATGGTCATTGGTTTATGCAATTAACATGTAAAGGTATGCATTGCATTCACTATATTAAAATCTGCCTAGAAAATATTATTTCATTTAATTAACAGATGAGGGTATATTTTCTTAATGCAGGATCTTAGACTATTAAAAATATGTGGATGGATTAATTTAAATATTGATATATGTAGTAGTAACAAAAATCCAAACTCAAGAAACAAAATTGAAAAAATAGCTCAATGTTCAACATTACATGGAAACGGCTTATTTGACGTCAATTTACGAAGAAAGCTTTTTTGTAGGGAATTTAAATTTCTTTACGAATATTTCTTGGTAAAATTTTTCATATTAGGAATGTGCTAGTTTGTATAAAAAAAGATATTTGTTAAAAATACTTTTAGTCGTGAAGATATACCTCTTAATAGTAATATTAAGGGCAATATTTTCGATATATTAAAAAAATATATTGATTGTTTTGGCCCAGTATAATGAAGTCTATCCCTAGACCACTAAAGCTCCAAGCTTTATGTGAAAGTGAAAGCTATACTTGGTTTAATTATGTCAGAGACAAGAGAGACAAGCAACTAAATGTAAATAAATTATCCGACAGAGAGATAGCTGCTGGGCCTTCCTTGTCTGTCTTCAAGGAAGGTAAACGCAGATGGCGCGTGATTCGACTTTATCGTTTGCCCGCCAAATTCAAATTATATAGCTGTGCCTTTTTTGCCCTTATTATTAGGTACTTGTTTTTGTTTCCTATTAATATAAAATATTGGGGTTTAGTTCAATAATTACACATATCTAATTAAAAATGTCATTTATTTGGTTTTCATAAAGATTTTTCTTACAGATACCCATGTCAATATTACCTTAAATTATCTGTTGAAAAGCACAAATTTAATATACACACTGTGATCACTAATAAAAGTCAATATTCAAAGTCCAATTAAAGGTAAAACACCACGAAACACACAATAAATCACAAAAAATGTAAACAAACTGTCCAAACAAATCGGCCATTAAAAATATCAAACACAAATATCGAATAACATTTTGGCGTGACTGCCTGTGGCAGCGTTGTCAAGTTAAAAATATTCGATTCTTGGTATATAGTATAATCAGGTTTTAGCCAAAGAAAGACATTAAAGTTTTCATGCAGAAATTGTATACAACTTGGCAACCATGAAAAGGCGATGATTGCACCCTCTGCGATTACCTCCCATGATAAATGACAGAGACATAGTTATAGGAACTTGCGTTAAAGCAGAGAGAGATAAAACGTAATGGACAAATTTCCAAGACCAGTAACGCGTCTCATTCTTGTCTCTGATTATGTGTCTTATAATGGTGATCGATTTAACTAATACTTCTTTCTGTTCCTTTCTTGCTCACCCTGTTCTTGGCAGAAGGTAAATACTACTCTCTCTCTACTGCTTGTTTTTAATAGGCTTTTTTCAGTTTTCTTTGGGAATATTAATCTATTATTTTACTAACAAAATGGTGTCATACTGGCTGTACACTAATCTCGGTATATTTATTGAATGGTTAATTTGGTTGGGGCCAGTGCAATATACAGGGTGTATCCGACAAACTTTAAGGGCTAATTCAACAATCAAAAATAAGAAAAAAACTTATGAGCAATGTCCTAAATGTCTTAGTTTTTGAAGTACGGGGTACTGCATCAGAAGAAATTTTTTAGTATACAAGAAAAAAATATTTTTACCAGTGTCGTCCATGAGAGGTTTTAAGGTAAAGATTTTTAATTAAAAAAGTACGCCATTGCATTTTTTCCAAAATAAAAATACTATTTAAAATTTCCATTAGGTTTGGAAAAAATTTGATCTCTTGACTTTTTGTCATGGTCAAATCCCTATGTAATTGAAGAATAAATAACAAAGGTGATTTTTTACTGTGGAACTTGATATTATTTGTTCCAAACCTAATGGGAATTTTAAAAATTATTTTTATTTTAGAAAAGTGCAGTGGCGAACCATTTTTTTATTAAAAATATTTACCTTAAACCTCTCATGGACGACACTGGTAATTTTTTTCTTGTATGTCAAAAAACGTCTTTTGATGCATAGAAGGTGTCCCCAAATTTTTTGAAAATATCTGAATTGGTATAAAAGTTATTACAAAAAAACAATTTTTTATTTTTTTATTTTTAAGACGTTAAGGACACATATTCATATTTTTCATTTTAGAATTGGCTTTTAAAGTTTGCCGGATAAGTTGTGAAACACTTTGTGGTCACCACAAACTGTTTTTTCCAAAAATTATACTATATAAAGATCTATTCAATAGTAAAAATGCCACGGCGTCATTAGTTCTGTCTCGCTTTCAATTATTCCCCTTTTTGTTGCTCGCGCACTAGTTCAACAACGCGTTTAGACAGCAATAGTTGATTGCTGCCCTAATTTTTATGACGCTTGTGGCATTTTTACTATTAAATAGATCTCTACGCGCAAAAATAACTTGGCTCCGAAAATTATTTAATTTGTTTCAAAATCCATTCTAGATAGGTGTTACATATTCTTTAACATTTTAAACCAGATGTACTGTAAAAGACGTTTTTTAGTTATCTCATCCACTATAAAAACTATTATTCAAATTAGTAAAAAAAAACATTTAAATCAGATGATACTTTCTTCGGTATATTAAGCCGGCTACTCATTACGCGGTACCTGGCGAGTAACTTGTCTCGGAATATAAGCTTTGTTCGCGGGTCTAGTAATGAACCGATTCTGAACCAGAACCGAACTGGTTTAGAATTGTTTTAAAGCGCATGTCTAGTTATTTATTAGTTCGGAATTTTTATTTACCGCGAACGATTTTCTATACAGCTGAGGATGTATTCTAACCTAGCCTTTTGGTTAGGATTTTTCATGGTTAATTTGGATACTCTACAAAAAAAAAAATTCAAACAAAAAGGTAAATTGTTATACTGTCCAATGTCACTCGAGGTCTCTCGGCGGAAGACGAGGGATCCCCTGCCTCCTCTCGTTTTTAACATAAATATGTGTATTTAACTAAAGATAAAATTCAAACAACAAGAAATGGTAAAATCTTGTAATATTGTCTATATTTTTTAATTAAATCTTTATTTATTTCATTGCATACATACATTCATACGCAATACAATTAAAAATCCTTTATTTATATACGCTCAGAATCACAAAAATATAAAAAAAAATATTCAACAGATATATTAACCCACATAAAAAGTGGCAAAAATAAATAAACTGTTATACAACGGTGTATTTCTGTACCACAAAAACAGCTGACCGTGTCGACAATGCGCATGAAATTCCGAATTGAACTTTTAGTTCCAACAAAAATCCCAGGACTGCTAATCAGGTTACGAACCGATAACGAACTGATTCCATTGTAACCTGCGAACGCTGCTTTTTTCACTGCGCATGCGAATAGTCCCAGAACCGGTTCAGAATCGAACCCGCGAACAAAGCTATAATTGGCAAGTATTTGTCGAGTTCCAAGTAAGCTATCTACATAACGCGTCTACTTATAAAATTGCTAGTTTTGGAAAGTACAAGTTAAAAACAAAACGTAGTTTTTAAAGATGAACAAAAGTGAAACGACAGTTTTAGTTGCTTTTGTAACAATCAGATGTGGTTATATTTTATTAAAAAATAGTAAAAAGATGTGCAAACGTAGAAGGTGGTGGGTTACATCTTTTAACAATCGTAAAGATGGGTAGGTATTTTTCTTTTTGTATATAAATGGTTAAGTTTAGGAAGCAAGCAATCCTCCAAAGGGTGGACACCAATTAAGAGCTTCAGAACCACAAAAGAACCCAACAAGCTGGTTGTCCCGATGCACCCTTCTTTGACCAAATGCCGAGTTGGACATCACATTACCGCCATCTATGTTAATGTGAGTATATTTATTATTATTACTAACTCCAGTAAGATGTATTGTTTTAAACTTTATATAAAAACATTTTTGCAGGTCTTTCGGATAGAAACTTGGACTGGTGAGTGTGTGTAGTGATCATATAAGATTTTGGGGATGTTTTATTTTATAATACACGTGACATGAACCAACGACTAAGGTGCTCCTCTTTGTTGTTTAGTTCTAAAAGGTTAAGGTAATAAAAGATAAGTTTTTTTTGTTCTTTTGTTATCTTCTACCATACATTTTGTCCTGGCTATGTCTTTAATTTGTTACCCATTGTTTACAGTAGGTTAGTTTGTTTATTAGAGTGTTTTTTTTCAATCTACACTCTAAATGAACTCATTATAATACTAATTATACCAGATTAACAACCATAAAAGAAGGAACTTATTAGTTATTTATGTATTATAAATTTATGTACGCTTACCTATTAGCTCCGCCCACTGCGACATCTTCTGTTATAACGACTTGTTTGTGGGCGGAGCTTATAGATAAGGTTTACTTTTATTTAAGTTAATTTAGGTCTCCACCCACTCGCCTTGTAACTCCGCCCTCCTAAATGTAAGAAGTTTTAGTTTATTATCATATGTTGTGATTTTTTGGTAATATACTAGTTTGGGTAAAACAGTTTTTTTTTTTTAATTGTAAAAGCTGCTTAGATTTTCTAAAAATTATCGACATATACATAGCCACGCCCTAATGGGTTGTTACATTTAAGTTTTTCTTTAATGGGAATGTGATAATGGATTGATATTTTTCTAAGAATTAATGTTTTTACTGTTGACTAAAAGCCACTAAATGTCCTAAATTAAAGTTGGTTTATTTCCCAGTGAAATTTTCAAATAAAAAGGTAAAAAGTAAAGTAATATTGTGAAAGTTGTTAAATAATTTGAATTTGGTGTAGTACAGACAAATTCATATCATAGAAGTATTGTTTCTGAAACTAGTTAAAAAATATCCTTGATTTGTTTTGACAAAATTTTTACATAGTTTGATAAAATGGAATAAATTTGAGCAGTGTGTTGACTTTTTTAAGTAATTATTTTATTGTTATATTTTGTATGTCAGATTAAGTTGAACCTCAGTTTTAAGTAAGTTTTTATCATTTTTAAATATACAGTGTCTTTCAAAAAAGGTGCATTTTATGGGATTTTTTTATTTTTAATTTAAATAAAATTTTAGTATCTATGCTCCAATTTTTTAGAAAACGTAATAATTTACAGATCTATAATTGCAACCTAATTTGACATACAATGCAGATATCATTCTAGCAGTATTTTTCATTAAAGAACACGAAGAGGCAAAACCCGGTCAAGAGAAAAAGTACTTATGTGATTGAGGTAATTAATTTTTTACCGCTATATTTAGGTAATTTATATATAGGTATATTAATATGTGTGCACACATCTGTATAACCTCTGAGGTCCAAAAAAGAGGTTATAGTGATCAGTGAAACTAAATGTATCTTAATCCAGATTTATTTTTTAATTCCGAACAATTGTACATATGAAATGAAATACATTAACAGTCGTTTTAATTTTTTTAATTATTTGTTTATTTTGAAACCATTAGAAGATAGTCAATAATACATAAAGTTATTTTTAATAAGGGCAAAAACTTCAATAATAAGGAGATAAATATATTCTTATGTTCTATACTGTTTTGGTGGACTCTTTTATTAAAAATATTTTTGGGTTACTTGCCAGAGTTTCAGTTAGAACTTTACATTTTTACCGAATATTTACAGTATGTTAGCTTTTTTATATAGAGTGCTTCTGTAAAATATATCCTAAAAATAAAAACTACTTGTAATGCCCATTATATATGAAAGAAAGAACCTAATAGTTATTTATGGAATATTAATTTATACAGCCTTAACTAACAGCTCCGCCCACTGCCGCTTTCTCTGGTTTGACGTCGTTTATGGGCGGAGCTTATAGATAAGGTTAACTCCCAGTTTGGTTAGGACCACCCATCTATAAGTTACAGCCACTAAATGGGATGTCAAAGTGATAAGTATAGAACTCTAGGATTTTACTATTTTAGCAAAGGAAACTAAAAACATTGGGAAAGTCATAGAGAGGGGCTTATTTATTATTTAATAAAGATAAGTGTCTGAGATCAAATTTAGTTAATATAATGGCACTTTGATGCTTTTACCTAATACGGATGTAATACGAGGTGGAGAGTATGGAGTAACCCAAAGAATGATTTGTGATTGTCAATAAATATTATGATATTGATTTGAATTTCTTCCTTGTATTGATATGTCGATAAGGATTTTACCTAATGATTTAGACTGCCTTGACAAAAATAGAACTTTGAAGCAATATTGTAGCAATCGAAGAATATCTAAAATATTGTAGTAATCGAAGAATATCTAAAAGAGTTGTTGTGTTAGTATTAATAAGACACCCTGTAAATAAATTACATTTTAAAAATATGATTTTTTTTATAATTTTAATAAACTTTATGGTGATAAGCTATATAAATGTTTGATTTATTTTAATTTGTGTAGTACCTTTTTTTTTATTTATAAAAATTTATATAAAATTATTTATTAAATACTAACATACCGTGGGTGTCTTAAAGCTAGTTCATACAAACGCGAAAAGCGAATTGCGAAAGCGAATATTTGTCCAAAAATTCGCGTTTTTTTGTCATGTTCATACAGCTGCGAAATTCGCCGAAATTCTAGGCAACAACATAACCTACAAATTTCTATATTGTTTTTATTTCAGTGGTGACGCTACTCTTAAGTTCTTTTGAGATTTTCTTTGTTTTTCCTTTTAATAATATAACATTTATCTGGTGTAATGAATAAAGAAAATAGCACATTTATTTGGCAACTAAGACGTAGAAACGCTGCAAATTGGTTATAAATGAAAAGTTAATATAAATTTAAAATTTAACTCAAAAAACACAAAATACTTCAGAAAATTAACACAAAAATAACGTTCCAAACAGCTAATAAAATGACATAAAAATTAAAATAACAAAATTGTTTGTCATATATGACAAATAACCTCTTGTTTCTACGCATGTGCATACGCGAATATTCGCCAGAAATTAAAATGATCTTAAGTTTCCCGCCCACTAGATTTTAAATTTTGCGAATTCGCAACATCTTTAAACTATCTTTATTTTAAATTACCCGCCTTTAATTTTATGTGAAATTGACCAATGAGAATGAAATTCGCGTTTCGCAATTCGCTTTTCGCGTCTGTATGAACTATCTTTTAGCGAGGTAAGAGGGAGTTTGTTGACACGGTATTTAAATACTTGAAAATTTGGAGGGAAGGAAAGGCCTCCGCGGGCAGCAGGTTCCACATTCTAGAAACTCTAGGGATAAAAGAATGAACAAAGTGGGAAGTTCGGGGCCTGTCCAATTGGACCTACCAAACTAAGTCTAGTAAAGTGTCCAAGCTGTTATAAATATATAAAAAAATAATTAAAACTGCGATAATATAAACAAATTTGTATAGTTAATTTCCGCAAAGCTGTTTTTTTTTGCAAATGGTTTGCAGAGGGTGTCCCAGAAGGTGTGGGACACCTTGTAACTGTATACTGGATGGATACTACCATTTTTCGGGGATTTTATTTTTATTAAATTTTGCGTATATCCTCACTCTAACTGATCGGGCCGACTGCTCGTCAGCGACTGCTATCAATTTCTGATGGTAATCGTATTAGCAAAGCGACATCGTACTACTTTTGCCATCTGTTGGTCGCGGTAGGTACTAAAAATTTTTAGGGTACGCTGAAATCTCACTTGTGGGGTTCTATGGATTGTTATTCTTTGCTCGAGCTAAAATCTAAAGCTCTTTTCCATCGTATAATAACTAACTATTTATCTTTATTACAAAAATCCAATATTACAAGGATTGTAATTTTGAATAAACTTACCATATTTTGAAATTATTTTACAGGTCTTCGTGAGTTTTTCTTGGATTGATCTAGCTTCCGTTACTTTGTTTTCTTGTATAGCTTTAAGAATTTGAACGACAAGTCCTGGCAAAACATTCCCAGATGACGCAATGACAGAGTCAAAGCCGATGCCAAATCCTGGTTCAATCAGCTAAAAATTAAAGGTTTAATTGATACAGGGTGATCAAAGTTAAGTCGGCACTATTGCTAACTTCTTTATTATTGGAGATACGAATCTGGTAAAATTAGTAAAGTTGTAGCATTTTTTCCGCTGATTATTATGCTGCCAACAGAAAATCAACTGAACATGGAGTTTTTGATTTATTGCAAAAATATACTTTTTTAAATGGTATATTATATCACAATTCGAAAGATCTATTAAAGAACTTTAAAAAGAGTTCATATGTGATATATCCAATTTTTAATAGTTTTGAAAATATGGTCATCCTCAGAAATTTGATAGTAAACTGAATTTTTTAAAATAAAACACCCTGTATATTGTATCACTATTAAATAGATATTTTAAAGAGCTGAACTAAAAATACCGCATTTGATATGTCTTATCTCTTACAGTTTTAAAATTATGGCCATCCAAATCTAAAAATTATGTTAAATTTTTATTATATCTACAGATAAGCCCTAAGTTTGGTGTCCAAGATAAAATAGACATTGTGCTATTTTTTTAGATTTGGATGGCCATATTTCCAAAACTTAAAGTGAGATATATCTAATGTTGCATTATCTTAAAGCTCTTTAAAATATGCATTTAATGGTGATGAAATTATAGATAACCTACATTTAGATCCGCAATGGCAAGAAGCATTTTTCGGATTTTTACGATCTCGCGCAGTGGGTGGACGAACATGCGCACTTAAAAGCCGTGGCAAAATACAAACACCGGCACCCCGTACCCTTCGTCCGCAACTGACCGCCGGTAACGCTCATTAGCTACCGTACTTCGAACAGAAAACCAGGACGCCGCGCCGTCAACAAATTCTTTCCTATAAAGGTACGTTTCTTATGAAGCGGCGGACGCACGCAGCTGACGGACTTCGTCTGACGCATATGGTCGGCACAAGTTTTATGTTTTCTCTCGCGCGTCAATTATGTGCGATCTTTGGTAAAAGTGAATAGAAATAAAATTTATCTTGTGTGATAAAAACAAGCGCTTATTGTTATACCTATTATTGGAAGAAATCGATGAAGAGGAGGAAATATTAATGCAATTAAAAAATTCCTAAAAAATTGCTGATGGCCATCCCATGATTAGAGAAGAACTAAAGAGAGATTTTTTAACATTCTTATAAATAAACATTTGTTAAAGGATGAGAAAAAAAATCGGGAATTTTTAAGGCTAAACATTGCTCAATTTTATTATATTCTGGATGTAATAAAAGACGATATAACGAGAAATTCGTCAAACAGATATCCGTATCCCATAACTCCAGATAAAAAACTAGCTGTTACTTTGCAGTAAGTATTTTAAAATTTATTTATAATTTGGGCATAATAGATAGGTACAAATATATTATTGATTTTCTTATTGATTAAAATCATGTACATAAAAATTTTGCATGTTTGATGGTATTGGCTGTACTGGCGTAACTGAAGGTGTTTGCGTAACTGGCGTTGGTGGTAGTGAAGGCGAATAGAAAAAACTAGAGCGGGTATTCGAGTTTGATGATGAAATTTGAGACGTATTGGTAGTAGTGTTATTTTGTTCTTCGAAATCTAATTTTTTGTCTTCCGTACATGAAAGTAACACTTTTGCATTGTTAACAGACATGATAAACGTGAATTTTCGCTTTTTACAAACACAAATCACAAAAAATGCGATACTACCCTACGCTGCGGCTGCAGCCAGACTGATCGATCGACATAGTATATGTCGCAACCTTATAAAGGAGTGTAATCGACATGCTTTCAAAACGGGCTTGATTTTTTTCTAAATTATAGTTCTAAATATGTCACTAGAGGGTACTGTGGTCAATCGGGATCTTTCTTCGGTTGCTGCTTATGTTG